>CM051236.1:494028910-494297982 GCA_027917425.1 Gastrophryne carolinensis
CGATTAACCTGATCATATCAAGGTGTATTGGTAAGAATAAAATACACTATAATAATCCTATTGATTGTATGCCCCAAATCGGTATATTGTGTACATGATCCAGTCTATTCATATTTCCTAACCCATTTTTGTGCCACTTAATATCCGGGAAAGGAATATAAAGTACTACTACTAGGGCAGGGGGGGGGGGGGGGGAGGGGGAAAAAAAAAACCCAGAGGGGTAATTATCTCCCTGATTATGTGGTCTAGACTTATCCCTCCCACCCCTCCCCTATCACCTGTATATGTATTTAATAGAGGGGAATCATATAGTACGCTCATGTAATGGGTACCCCAACAGACAATTAGTATACTCCAAGTTTACCCACCTACACATTGCATATATATTAGGTTCTAGCTTATTAAACTAGCAAAAGAGGAAGGAAGAGACGTACCGGGGTATAATACTGTATGTGATAGGTATAAATGATTCCTAGGGGAAAAGGGAAAAAACAAAACCCTAGAGTTCAGCTGCCATATATACCAACATGGCTCAACCTGAGCCAATCTCCAAAGTGATAGTGAAGAATAAAATCATACTCCAAAAAAGGATATCTGCTTTAAAATCCAAAATTAGATGAAAAAGTGCAACCTACTCAGCCCGCATAAGCGGATCAGGGCTAAAAGTCCAACATATTTTAGAGATCTGTAAATAACGAAATATCCAGTCTGTCATTCAAGCCACTGGGTGCACGCGTTCCCAATGTCACAATCCATTTAGCTTCAGCTTTCAGTAGTCTCCGCCATAGGTCCCCTCCTCTTGCATTCTCCACCATCCGTTCAATAATGGTAACTTGAATACAGTCCACCCTGCCCTCATGGTTTGAGCATACGTGTCTTGCAACATTAGATTTAGGAGAGGGCATCCCAATCTGGTAAACATGTTCTCTAATTCGTTTCCTAACAGCACGTGTCGTGCACCCGACATATTGTAGACCACATAGGGTGCAAGTAATGAGATATACAGCATACTTCGTGTTGCAATTCAAAAACCCAACAATGGAAAAAACCTTATTAGTGGCCGTAGACCTAAACTTGGTTGATTTCTGTATCATCTTGCAGCATGAGCATCGTGAACCCCCACAAGGATAGCATCCCTTTGAGGTAAGCCAAGTACTTGATTTCCTCTCTTTCTGTGTTTTAAGCATGGAAGGAGACAACCTTGTACCCAGGGTAGGTGCCTTAGACGCTACAACATTAACTCCCTCTTTAATAAAGGGTATTAAGTCCTGGTCCATAGCCAATATGGACAAATTCGATTGAATGATGTTTCTAATCTTGAAAAATTGATTGCTGTACTTCGTGACCATAGTCATAGACCCAAACTTTTTTCTGTCCTTCTTTCTATGTGTGTCTGTGCATGGCGTTGGAAATAAAATTTCTTGTCTATTACGTTTTAGGGCTTTTTCTCTAGCTTTCAACAATGTAGCCCCTTTGTAACCCCTGTCCATTAGACGTGTTTGTACAAAATCCAATTCTTTATCTAAAATATCTGGTTTACTACAATTCCTGATTGTTCTTAAAAACTCTCCATACGGGACGCCCTCTATTGTATGTCTGGGGTGGCAGCTGGTGGCAAAGAGTGTTGAGTTCCCCGAGCTTGGTTTCCGATATGTACGTGTGGAGATTTTTACCCCTTCCATAGGTCGTTCCAAAACCAAGTCCAAAAATGGAATGCTATCTCTTTGATATTCTGCCGTAAACTTTAGATTCAAGGGATTATTGTTGATATAAGCCACAAACGCCATGGCCTGTTCATACGTTCCTGTCCACACACATATAATATCATCGATATATCTTGAGTACCAAAAAATGTGTTGAGCAAACGGATTGGTCTCCGCAAAGATGACTTGTTCCTCCCACCATCCCATGTACAAATTTGCCAGGGAGGGGGAGAACGGTGCGCCCATTGGGGCTCCTTGAATTTGCAAGTAATATTCATTATCAAACATAAAGAAATTATGACTAAGTAAGTACTCCAGCGCTGTGGTCACAAAGTATTCTTGTTCTTCTGACACCTTTGTGAATTTTTTCAACATGTGCGTTACAGCCTGTAGGCCTAAGAGGTGGGGAATAGACGAATAAAGGGCTGCCACATCTAAGGCAAGCCATGCTCCCCCATCTGGCCATTCTAGATGTTGAAGGGTTCTCAAAATTTCAGAGGTATCCTTAATGTATCCCGGGAGTGATTTGATGATAGGATTGAGTTGGCAATCTACCCATTGACCTAATCTCTCGTTCAGAGAACCGATGCCAGCAATGATGGGGCGACCCTTGGGCGGTCTGTCTTCTTTATGTACCTTAGGAAGGTGATGGAAAATTGGGGTTATAGGGTGGTCATTAATAAGTTGTTTCGCCAGATTCTCCTTTAAGACTCCTAATGACACTCCTTCTGTCAGGATATTCTCCAATTGTTTACGGAAAGATTCGGTGGGGTTCCCCTTCAATTTCCTATATGTATTGATGTCTGATAATTGTCGAACAGCTTCCTCTATGTAAGTAATCCTGTCCAGGATAACTATCATGCCCCCCTTATCCGAATTCCTGATTACAATATTCTGGTTGGTCTCCAACTCTCTTACAGCTATGGATTCTTTCTTTGTTAGGTTTTTCCATGATTTATTGCCACTCTCTCTTAATGCCAAATCCAATAGCTGTTTCTCCACAGTATCCTGAAACAATTGTATAGCCTGTGATCTCGCCTGAACCGGATAAAACTCTGTGTTCTTGAATTTCGGGGTTGATAAGGTAATATCTCTACCAATGCCATTCTCCAATTCCAGATCTCTCAAATTCTTACATGCACATAGTTCTGTGAATGGGTAGTTCACCCAATCTGGTCCGGTGTGTAATTCACTCACTTGAGGTCTTTCCTCATCACTATCTCCTTTGGCAAAGTGCTTTTTTAGTGTCAAAATACGGACAAACTTGTTTAGATCTACAATAGTGTCAAATACATTCATATCATACGACGGAGAAAACGATAACCCTTTCTCTAAAACCTTAAGATGTGCAGGCTCCAGGACACATGAGGATAGATTCAGCACCGTGCTCTTAACTATTTCGGAGGTTTGTCCCGTAACTGATATGGTTTTCCTTTTCCTATGCTTCCTCCCTGCCCTGTGATTCTTGGGTCTGGTTTCCTTTTTATTTTGGTATTCTTCCTCTGTTGACTTTGTGCTCCTAAAAAACTACTGTCAGTGTCTGCATCCGTCATTTCCATGGAGTTAAGTGATTCGTTGTTGGACTCATAAGAACTTTGAGTATCGCTGTCCCAAAAGGTGACAGACTTGTTTTTTCTATGTCTGGAGTTACTCCTTAATATTGATCTAGGTCTCCTTTGGTGTCTCTCCACATGCCAGGTGTACACCTGATTATTTTGATCGTTTTGAGCTTGAAACGCGTCACGTGGGATGGAGAGTGCTGAGGGGTAGCTCACAGTGTGTAATGAGGTCATTGGACTTTTAATATACAAAAGTAAAGGTTATATTTTAACTCTGGCTGGATCCACCATTGTCTGCATTTCCATTGAAGAGTTTTCAGGAGCCTCTTATGAATCCGTGCCGGAGTGTGATATCACAGGGGTGAGCTGGTTACAAATAACTTGTTTACATTGTATTCATTCCTGAAGTACCGTGCTTTTCCCTGTCAGAAGCATTAAGTTAGAAGGACTAAGTTGTTAAGATACTTCCTTTGATTTCATATTCAACAACACATGTGCCAGTGATGTCTATATAGACCAGTGCTTAAAAGAAAATGGAAGCTACCCCTCTGTCAGATTCAGAGGCTGTATGGATGGAAACGTTAGATGAAATTTTCACTGTAACACAACAGACGCCAGTCACAATTGAAATACAAGATTTATTTAAGGAGTATGAAAAGCTTCGTCGCAAGGAGTCCAAATTATGGTGGGACCGCTCCTCACTCCAAAAGTATTTGGATAATAACATGATTCCCAGGGGACAGCGAATTAAAAAAGTACCGTCGTCCCTATTTGATGAGGACTTTAAACAGGCTTGGTTTGCAATTTTGGATGAGACATCTATGAAATTAATCAAACTCCTAATTGATCAGGAGGAGAAAACCTTGGAGGAGGTAAAAAAACTCCACACAGAATTAAGAAAAAATATAGAGGTACACAGAGAAAAAGATATATATGTGAAACTTAAACAACAGATGGATACTAATCTACAAAAGCTACAGAGACAAATAATAGAGATTAAAAAAAGCAAGTTCCAAAGGGACGTACGGGATTATCAAAATAATCAGGTGTACACCTGGCATGTGGAGAGACACCAAAGGAGACCTAGATCAATATTAAGGAGTAACTCCAGACATAGAAAAAACAAGTCTGTCACCTTTTGGGACAGCGATACTCAAAGTTCTTATGAGTCCAACAACGAATCACTTAACTCCATGGAAATGACGGATGCAGACACTGACAGTAGTTTTTTAGGAGCACAAAGTCAACAGAGGAAGAATACCAAAATAAAAAGGAAACCAGACCCAAGAATCACAGGGCAGGGAGGAAGCATAGGAAAAGGAAAACCATATCAGTTAAGGGACAAACCTCCGAAATAGTTAAGAGCACGGTGCTGAATCTATCCTCATGTGTCCTGGAGCCTGCACATCTTAAGGTTTTAGAGAAAGGGTTATCGTTTTCTCCGTCGTATGATATGAATGTATTTGACACTATTGTAGATCTAAACAAGTTTGTCCGTATTTTGACACTAAAAAAGCACTTTGCCAAAGGAGATAGTGATGAGGAAAGACCTCAAGTGAGTGAATTACACACCGGACCAGATTGGGTGAACTACCCATTCACAGAACTATGTGCATGTAAGAATTTGAGAGATCTGGAATTGGAGAATGGCATTGGTAGAGATATTACCTTATCAACCCCGAAATTCAAGAACACAGAGTTTTATCCGGTTCAGGCGAGATCACAGGCTATACAATTGTTTCAGGATACTGTGGAGAAACAGCTATTGGATTTGGCATTAAGAGAGAGTGGCAATAAATCATGGAAAAACCTAACAAAGAAAGAATCCATAGCTGTAAGAGAGTTGGAGACCAACCAGAATATTGTAATCAGGAATTCGGATAAGGGGGGCATGATAGTTATCCTGGACAGGATTACTTACATAGAGGAAGCTGTTCGACAATTATCAGACATCAATACATATAGGAAATTGAAGGGGAACCCCACCGAATCTTTCCGTAAACAATTGGAGAATATCCTGACAGAAGGAGTGTCATTAGGAGTCTTAAAGGAGAATCTGGCGAAACAACTTATTAATGACCACCCTATAACCCCAATTTTCCATCACCTTCCTAAGGTACATAAAGAAGACAGACCGCCCAAGGGTCGCCCCATCATTGCTGGCATCGGTTCTCTGAACGAGAGATTAGGTCAATGGGTAGATTGCCAACTCAATCCTATCATCAAATCACTCCCGGGATACATTAAGGATACCTCTGAAATTTTGAGAACCCTTCAACATCTAGAATGGCCAGATGGGGGAGCATGGCTTGCCTTAGATGTGGCAGCCCTTTATTCGTCTATTCCCCACCTCTTAGGCCTACAGGCTGTAACGCACATGTTGAAAAAATTCACAAAGGTGTCAGAAGAACAAGAATACTTTGTGACCACAGCGCTGGAGTACTTACTTAGTCATAATTTCTTTATGTTTGATAATGAATATTACTTGCAAATTCAAGGAGCCCCAATGGGCGCACCGTTCTCCCCCTCCCTGGCAAATTTGTACATGGGATGGTGGGAGGAACAAGTCATCTTTGCGGAGACCAATCCGTTTGCTCAACACATTTTTTGGTACTCAAGATATATCGATGATATTATATGTGTGTGGACAGGAACGTATGAACAGGCCATGGCGTTTGTGGCTTATATCAACAATAATCCCTTGAATCTAAAGTTTACGGCAGAATATCAAAGAGATAGCATTCCATTTTTGGACTTGGTTTTGGAACGACCTATGGAAGGGGTAAAAATCTCCACACGTACATATCGGAAACCAAGCTCGGGGAACTCAACACTCTTTGCCACCAGCTGCCACCCCAGACATACAATAGAGGGCGTCCCGTATGGAGAGTTTTTAAGAACAATCAGGAATTGTAGTAAACCAGATATTTTAGATAAAGAATTGGATTTTGTACAAACACGTCTAATGGACAGGGGTTACAAAGGGGCTACATTGTTGAAAGCTAGAGAAAAAGCCCTAAAACGTAATAGACAAGAAATTTTATTTCCAACGCCATGCACAGACACACATAGAAAGAAGGACAGAAAAAAGTTTGGGTCTATGACTATGGTCACGAAGTACAGCAATCAATTTTTCAAGATTAGAAACATCATTCAATCGAATTTGTCCATATTGGCTATGGACCAGGACTTAATACCCTTTATTAAAGAGGGAGTTAATGTTGTAGCGTCTAAGGCACCTACCCTGGGTACAAGGTTGTCTCCTTCCATGCTTAAAACACAGAAAGAGAGGAAATCAAGTACTTGGCTTACCTCAAAGGGATGCTATCCTTGTGGGGGTTCACGATGCTCATGCTGCAAGATGATACAGAAATCAACCAAGTTTAGGTCTACGGCCACTAATAAGGTTTTTTCCATTGTTGGGTTTTTGAATTGCAACACGAAGTATGCTGTATATCTCATTACTTGCACCCTATGTGGTCTACAATATGTCGGGTGCACGACACGTGCTGTTAGGAAACGAATTAGAGAACATGTTTACCAGATTGGGATGCCCTCTCCTAAATCTAATGTTGCAAGACACGTATGCTCAAACCATGAGGGCAGGGTGGACTGTATTCAAGTTACCATTATTGAACGGATGGTGGAGAATGCAAGAGGAGGGGACCTATGGCGGAGACTACTGAAAGCTGAAGCTAAATGGATTGTGACATTGGGAACGCGTGCACCCAGTGGCTTGAATGACAGACTGGATATTTCGTTATTTACAGATCTCTAAAATATGTTGGACTTTTAGCCCTGATCCGCTTATGCGGGCTGAGTAGGTTGCACTTTTCATCTAATTTTGGATTTTAAAGCAGATATCCTTTTTTGGAGTATGATTTTATTCTTCACTATCACTTTGGAGATTGGCTCAGGTTGAGCCATGTTGGTATATATGGCAGCTGAACTCTAGGGTTTTGTTTTTTCCCTTTTCCCCTAGGAATCATTTATACCTATCACATACAGCATTATACCCCGGTACGTCTCTTCCTTCCTCTTTTGCTAGTTTAATAAGCTAGAACCTAATATATATGCAATGTGTAGGTGGGTAAACTTGGAGTATACTAATTGTCTGTTGGGGTACCCATTACATGAGCGTACTATATGATTCCCCTCTATTAAATACATATACAGGTGATAGGGGAGGGGTGGGAGGGATAAGTCTAGACCACATAATCAGGGAGATAATTACCCCTCTGGGTTTTTTTTTCCCCCTCCCCCCCCCCCCCCCCCGCCCTAGTAGTAGTACTTTATATTCCTTTCCCGGATATTAAGTGGCACAAAAATGGGTTAGGAAATATGAATAGACTGGATCATGTACACAATATACCGATTTGGGGCATACAATCAATAGGATTATTATAGTGTATTTTATTCTTACCAATACACCTTGATATGATCAGGTTAATCGTTTCTCAATAAGCGTTATTACATATGCCCCATTATATTTGAGCACTATGGCGGCCATAGAAATTTGGGCATGTAAACTTTTTGTTTGAATCATAGAGATGTGTATTGGTTTATTTATTTAAGTATGCAGCCTAAGTAGTGTGTATATAATAATATGTCCCCGTTATTAGACATTCAGCACTGGTATTTGGTTTTATGCGGCTGCACGTGAGTGATGGGATCGTAGAGATAGATATGTACTTTTCAGCTTTGTATAGGTGTAAAAGCCAGTGGATGGTTTCTTTCCCTTAGTTACATCTGGGCTTCATTGAGGGCATACCACGTCATGCGTCTCCGGGCAACTACTCATACCGGAAGCGGGGGAACTCCTGGCAGACACATACACGCAGGTTGGCTTCACTATGGGCAGGGGACGTCACCTTTTCCCCGCAGTCATCCATTTACTACATGCGGTCTGGCTTCACTCAGGGCGGATGTCGTCATGAGCACTCGACTGCAACGGATACAGGAAGACAGGCACGGCGTTATAATGGAGGGGTAAGTCCCGGGTTTTATGTTTCATGTGTGATGTTTTATTAGGGGTTAAGTGTAATGCTTATTGCCCTAGATGGTAATCACTTAGATTCCCCCAGGTGTAGGACATATCCTGCGCTCGGCTGCTTTATATACTGACTCTCCAGTGATAACAATTGTATGATTAAGGGCTCGTTTTGAGCTTGAAACGCGTCACGTGGGATGGAGAGTGCTGAGGGGTAGCTCACAGTGTGTAATGAGGTCATTGGACTTTTAATATACAAAAGTAAAGGTTATATTTTAACTCTGGCTGGATCCACCATTGTCTGCATTTCCATTGAAGAGTTTTCAGGAGCCTCTTATGAATCCGTGCCGGAGTGTGATATCACAGGGGTGAGCTGGTTACAAATAACTTGTTTACATTGATCTCTCGCAGGGCTAGCACATTAAAGTGGATTGGGGTGTTCATAAAAGTGGACCGATACCCAGGATTTTGACTATCCTGGGTTTTGGTCCTTGCCCCCCGGCGCACCCCGATCAGAAACCCCCCAGGTTCCCCGAACAAACTCACCTATTTCCGGTCCAATGATAAATGTGTGGCCGCTTGTCTAATCAGCACACTCGGATCCGCTCCCGCCCCTTCATCCAGGAGCTCGTCTAATGCGAGCAGATAGAGCGAACTGGCGGTCGCATACCCCGCTACCCTTTAACAGGGAGTGTGCCTGCGCTGACCATTCACAAATGCCTGGCATGCGCCCTCTTAAAGGGATAGCAGGGATGTGGCCACTGCTCGCAAATGCGCCATTGGACTGGGAATGAAGGTGAGTTTTTAAGCGACCTGGGGGGTTTCACACAGCGGGGCACCCCCAATCAAAGCGAGTATGCCTGCCCTGGATTCTCATAGACTTCAGGGTGGGTTTTGGTCCTCTTTAAATGCTGTGGGTATTCCGCTATTCACACTCCAGCTGACAGCCAGGGGTGAATCTAGCCTCTCTGCTGCCTAAGCCGAGAATGGCACCCCCCACAGGGCATGCCACAAGGCCACAGCCACTGAGCCACAAATGATTGACTGTAAAAAGATCACAGCATACAGGGGTGCCCCTCCCCCCAATTTCTGCTGAACAACTAATGAGATAATAAATAAATGATCAGAAAAACAAAACAAGTCCATCAATTCCTGCCCCCCCTGCAGTGCTGCCCCAGATGGCTTCCTCACATGGCCTCATTAAAGGTGCTCCCCCTGCTAACAGTACACTCCCCGTCATCTCCTCTACAGACTAGCCACCCTGGTGTTGTGCTGTTCAGTGAGTGGGACGTCTCCCTTGTGGCTGCAGACAGGGACCTGGCCTGATGGTTGCTGGAGCAGTCAGCCTGGTGTCATTACTGACAGTAGATTCCATTTTAGCACAGTAAGAGAAAACTGAGAGGTAAAAGAAATAGAGCGATACCTTCCCTATGCTAACTGAATATATTTCCAGATGAGCTTTCAATGGAGTAAAGGTTTTTTTTTTATCCATCAGATGAGCTTTAAAGCAGATCTACAGGGAAAAATTTAGCCAAGGTCTGCGTACAACCCCATTCTTGTGGCTTCCTGATTTGGGATGCCTCACCAATCAAACATTAAAAAGAAGCCTGATATTACCTATTTTTATTGTTTATTTATATAGCACCATCACCTTCCATAGTGCTTTACAAGGTATGATTACAGACAAGGTAAAACATATAGTACAGGGAACAATACAAAATTAGATGCCACAAGGTTTAAACCAAGTGTTGTGAGTAGAGATGAGCGAACTTCTTGAAAGTTCGATTCGGGCGATTCGCCGAATTTCCCCAAAAAATTCGGGTTCGCCCGAATTGAACTTTCACGAATCGCTCATCTGAAAAAAAAATGCCGGCATGGTGGGAGCGGGCAGGCCGGCTACGCCTGTCAGCGGGCCGCCGCTGGCCCGCTGACAGCGTAGCCGGCCTGCCCGCTCCCACCATGCCAGCAAAAATGCCGGCATGGTGGCAGCGGGCAGGCCGGTCCCACCATGGCGGCATTTTTTAAAAAAGCAAACACTTACCTGCATGGTCGGAGCGTGGAGGCCGGCCCGCTCTCAGCTGTCATCGGAGGACGCGTCATCAGAGGGCGCGTCATCAGAGGGCGCCTGAGAGCGGCGCCGGCCTCCACGCTCCGACCATGCAGGTAAGTGTTTGCTGACAGCGTAGCCGGCCTGCCCGCTCCCACCATGCCGGCATTTTTTTTTTTTTATTTCAGGGAAAATTCAATCGGCACGAACCAAAAAAAATTCGGGTTCGTGCCGATTCGAATTTTCCCTGAAATTCGGAGCGAATTCCGGTTCGTCCGAACCGGTTCGCTCATCCCTAGTTGTGAGCACAGGAGACAATAGGAAATAGAGCCCTGCCCTTGTGAGATTACAGTCTAAAGGATGGGGGGGGTGGAGACGAAAGGTAGGGATCACAAGTGGTAGAGCTTGAGTTGTGCTGCATGTGCCATTTGAAGGTTGTTGGGGGTTTGTTGCCTGTTCAGTGTCTGCCCCTGGAGAGTCCCTGCCTAACTCGAACGAGGAACCAGTATGACGCGAAGAAAAGTTCAGACAACAGCGTTCATCATACAGATTCCAGGTTTATTTTGGCGCGTAGAACTTAAGTATATGTCAGAAACAATGAGGAGAAGGAGGGGAAGGGGCATCAGTGGTACATCCTTGGGAAAGTACGGACAGGAACAGTTACATGAAACAGTTTCAAGACACAACACATTCTTCTAGCAGTTCTCAGTCTTGTTACTTTTTACTATTCGCAACAATAATGTTCCATCTGTGCCCTTGAAGCAAATGTGAGTGAGCTTCTATTCATGCAGTTATTTCTTATTAATATCAAATGATTCTCTATCCTTAAAGCTACAGCACACTCGGGAAAGGGTTAGCTCCCTTCAATCCCCTCTTTTGAATCTTGTGATGCTAATCACACTGATTCATTTATAATTCAGCCTCTGTCTACCCCAGTATACTGAGCATAATGGGTTGGGGTCTTTCTCTAAGCTACTGCGCGTAGGGACTACCACAAGTCCCTCTATAGGCTAGCAAGCATAAAATCAGTTTGAATAGCACATAGCAAATGAGCACGATAAAAATTATAACAGCAAACTGTGTCAAGATTCCTTTCCAGCCGGAAAAGATGTTCAAGAACCATTGATCCCAGGGGTCGGTAACACCAGCATTTTGCCTCATCTCTGTAGCTAAGGAATCTAATATTTCAATAGCCTTAGTAGTCTTACTATTGGGACCAGTGTTATCGGGGATATAAGTACAAAAGGTTTCCCCAATTAATTTACAAACTCCTCCTTTCTCAGCTATTGGCATGTCCAGGGTTATCCTATTCTGAAAGGTCATTGCTGTGGTGGGGCCCAACTGTTCAGCCTTCATTCTATCTCTGGTGGCATTAACAAATCTCTGTTGGTTATAATATGAGTAGTTAATCCAATCTGCATTCTTATTAGCCATTATGATAGGGAGGATAGATTCAAATCCAGTCCTAACTGGATCCCTAGCCTTAAAGTGGACCAACACCCACCGCTGATCGGCCCGGGAATCTATAAGATTCCCGGGCCAATCAGCTCCCTGCCTGCGGGGCACCCCGATCGGTGTGTGAAACCCCCCAGGACACCCGCAAATCCTACCTGTTCCTTGTTCCAATGGCGCATGCGCGGGCCGCCGCTGCCTCTCGCGCATCCCTCTAGGCGGGCGCGCTCACCTTGTCCGTCGACGGACCTCACTTGTCGGTCAGGTGGATGATGGACATCTGTGAAGAAAAAGAGAGATACGAGACAGAGAGGTGCAAGCCACATTTCTTTCAACATTTTCCAAGTTTTAATCAGCTTCCTCCCATATTCTTCCTATATCAGGTCTAGGTCCCCTCTTTCTAACATAAAGGGGCACCCTAGCCCAGGGAGTGTGGAGTGGTCTTCCCATTAAAACCTCGAATGATGACTACCCAGTGACCTTAAAAGGGGTCGTTCTAATTTCTGCCAATCCTACTCCTGAAACTACCCTTACATTTAGCATAAGTTCCCCCTGTGGCTTTTTCTGATTTTTTTTATTTATTTATTTTTTTGTATGATTTTATCTTTTATGGTCCTATTCCATATTTTTTTTTTCTTTTAACTATTCCTGAGCTCTGAGGGTGGTAGGAGATGTGAAATTTCCACTCAATCCTGAGGGTTCGCACTAGATCCTGACAGACCTTCACAGTGAGGGACAGGCCATTTGGATTTATCCGCTAAGGTGCATCCCCATTTAGGAATATTCTCTTGTGTGAGAATTCTTACCACAGTCTTGGCATCTTCCCTCGTCGTTCAACCCATCCTGGGAACATATCCACTATCACAAAAAGTTACTCCTGTCTTTTCCCTAAACTAAGCATCTGAGTAAAATCAATCCGCAGATGTGTGAACGGGGTTGTTGGATATGTCAGGTGCTCATTTCTTGCTTTTGTGTGGGTTAGCTGGTGTTAGCTTGGGCATTTGCATGTCTGCTGTTTGTGTGTATGTTCTTAAGAAGGAAAGACAAATTGTAAGTAGTAAAGTTGTATCACGTCACAGAAAGTAAAGGTTTCTGCCATTTCCACCACCACTACACACAAGGCCAGGGCTATGAGACACACAGGCATGCCCTGTACCTGCCTAGGACCACCTTTGAGAAAAACAACAGGGCACCTCCATGCTCTTATGCTGGGCCCCTGCCCACGGTTTTACAATTTTGTCCCTGGCAAATAAGTGACATTGTGCCATAATCGGGAGAACCTAACCCTGGGTCTATCACCATAGCTCAAATACACAAAACATTGCACATTACACATTTCATCTAACCATGTCAGGTTGTTAGGTTTATCAACATACATTTCAGCTCTCAATATGCTGTCATAACATGAACAATCTAGAATCCACTGGCGGCAGTAACCAGTCATACCAAGGAAGGTTAGCATGTCCTTCCTGGTGAGTGGGCGGGGTAGACCCACGACAGCAGCTATTCCCTTATGGCTTTTTGTCCCTGGGAAAGCACAAAACCCAGGTATTCAACCTTTCCTGACACCATTGCAACTTTTCTTTAGACACTTTATAACCACTTTCAAAAAGACATTTCAAATAATCCGTCTTGTCCCACAAGGTGGCCTCCCAATCAAATCTGCAGAGGAGAAATCTGTCTGCAGTAGGACGGAACCATGGCTGGGTGTCCAGGCATTAAGAGTATGACTATTGTACCATTACACAAAAAAAAACTATTAGCCATTACACATAAGCCTAGGGCAAATGTGACCTGAAACAAAAGCAAAGATGGGCTGTGTCTCCTTGTCCACTGGGACGCTAAAAAAAGCCTGTGTCACGAGGTGAGAAGAGATGGCAGGCAGGCACTAAAGGGTCAGTTGGTATCTTTAAACTATTTATGTGCCTGAGATCTTATAATTTTAATGTGGCTTTGTAAAATATTTTAGGTATAAAATCCCACATCCAGCATCCAGGGGCTTATCTGGTTTAAGTCTGCATACAACCTTTCTTAAGTTTTATTGTGAAACTATGTGATTCCCTCTTTAGCCCGGAGGGGGTCAGAAATTAGACTGTTTGTACAGTCTGTAATCTGCTACTCTCAGCGCGTATCATCACTGACTCTACACACACACACTGTTCTTGCCAGCTTGCGTACTTTTAACCCATACGCTCTCATACAGCATGGGATGTCTCCGAAATAATTTTCATTTTTGCCCAATCTCATCTGGATCCTAACAAAGCATCTATGAGTTTTTTGCTTTACTGTTAAAACATATATCTATAAATCTTTCAGAGAAATCTGAGAAAAATTCTCCCACATTTTATCGTGACCTTTTTCCGCAGTTAGGCTTCTACATTAACTTTTTCCAACTAATTTTACTCCTAGTATTTGCAGCGGGACCCCAATAGAAAACCCAGCTGTCATTTTTAACTAGTTCATTTTTCTCTTTGTGTTCCTCTTTATCTAGCCGAGAAACATCAGCATACAGCTTCTGTCTATAGCTGCTCATTTGTTTTTAAGACTTCTATCTCTTCCTAAAAGAGGGATAGAGGCTGTTTTTCTTAGGTGGCACGTAAGGTGAGGGGCAGTTACTTTTAGCCCTAGACTTTTGTTTGCTTTTTTATTTTTTTAATTTGTTCCTAGTTTGTGTTCCAGGGCATGAAACCCAGGGGACTCTTTGTCTCCTGAATTGGATGTCCTCTATAACTAGTCTATAACTCTTAGTCATCCCTTTTAAAGAGCATGTTTTAACCCATTTCCACCTTCCTTCATCATATAATCTTCATCCAAGTTTGGGTCTCCTTGATAATATGGGAACATTTCCTGATCACCCAAGCATTTCCCCTTCCCTGGGGAAAGGACAACTACTTCTTTCTCCCTCAGTCCACCCCACCAGACAGTCTACAAAAGGTTGCACAAAAAATCCAGATCCTGCCACTGCTTCTCCTATCTGAGGGGTCTTGGACTCTTGACTACCCATCATTAGTTAACAAAGGACAAATTAACAAATGACAATGTTCGTGGTTTAAAGTGTGCTCACCTTCACACTTATCAATCCACACAAACAAATAATCTTAAATTTTTACGCGACAGTACGAAAAGCAAAAGAGGCGCAGAGATATTTCCACAAGGCAGAGGCTCAACTTAATAACCTCGTAGCGCTACTATTTAACCTGGAGTCTCGTACCTAGACTCCCCGTGTCTTTCCTGGCGCATTTGCCGCTAAACCTGCGACTACACCTGTCGCTAAAACCTGTGACTATACCTGTCACTAAAACCTGCGACTAAAACCTGGAGTCCTACCTTGGGCTCCCTGCGTCTCTCACGCTACCTGTCGCTATACACCTGCGGCTAAATTTTTTAAATTATACCTCCCAACCTTGCTCTTGAATTCTGTCATTCCGGGGGTAGTTAAAGTAAAATGTCACTTACCCCAGAGAGGGAAGAATTGCCCGCATCATCTCCACCAAAGAACTGTTTGTTGCCCGTTCAGCGTCTGCCCCTGGAGAGTCCCTGCCTAGCTCGAGCGAGGAACCAGTATGACGCGAAGAAAAGTTCAGACAACAGCGTTCATCATACAGATTCCAGGTTTATTTTGGCGCGTAGAACTTAAGTACATGTCAGAAACAATGAGGAGAAGGAGGGGAAGGGGCATCAGTGGTACATCCTTGGGAAAGTACGGACAGGAACAGTTACATGAAACAGTTTCAAGACACAGCACATTCTTCTAGAAGTTCTCAGTCTTGTTACTTTTTACTATTCGCAACAATAATGTTCCAGCTGTGCCCTTGAAGCAACTGTGAGTGAGCTTCTATTCACGCAATTATTTCTTATTAATATCAAATGATTCTCTATCCTTAAAGCTACAGCTCCCTTCAAAGGTTATAGGAGTCTGAAGATGTGAGTTTTGAGGGCACTTTTAAAGGCTTGGAGTGATGGAGAGTGGCGGATTGAGCGGGGAAGTGTATTCCAGAGAAGTGGGGAGGCACGGGAGAAGTCTTGAAGGTGGGAGTGCGAGAAGGTAACCATGGAGCAGGACAGAGGCAGAGCAGAGGTTGCGCTTGGATTGGTAACGCTGGATCAGAGATGAAATGTAGGGAGGGGCCTGGTTAGATATTGCGCAAAACAAATTTTCCTTCCCAGTGACACTAGCACCTGGTACACGCCCCTGCTCACACCGTTCTCAAAAAGAATTCCCTGGATGAATGTGCATGTGCTGTGCATGATGGGGTGTAACCCATAGGGGGAATTCCACTGGCCACAGGTGGTCACGGGGGGCATGTTAATGGAGGAGGATCGGCAACACCATAATTCATTTTGATTGATTTCCGTCTTTCACTTAAACCCATTATTACTTTAACGGGTGTTGGTCCCTCTCTCTGCTGATAGCAAGAACCTCAGGGGGGCATCCAGAACGATGGAGCCCCCTCGCACCTAACTGTACAGATCACTCGTACTACTCACCTTCATTACGATCCAGCACTGGGAAAGGAGTCCCGCGACTGACTGAGGGGCGGTCACGTGGGCAGGTCCTGCCGTTGCCCGGCATAGAAGACATGACTACGGCCCTTGTGACCGCCCGGCAGCCAATCACAGGACTCCTTTCCCGGCGCTGGCTCGTAATGAAGGTGAGTAGCACTAGCGATCTTTGCAGTTAGGTGCGAGGGGGCTCCAGTATTCTTGATGTCTCTCCGAAGTTCTTACTATCAGCAGAGAGAGGGACCAACAACCGTTAAAATAATAACGGGTGTTGGTCCGGTTTAACTATTCACTGGATTCCCCCGTGGCTGGAGGTGTAAATGGACCTTCAACCATTTTTGATTGGATGTCTGCTTTAATGGTTTTGGCTAATTATTGGTTATTTGGCTATATGGTTATTGGTTATGCAAAGCTTCAAGTCGCCTTTACAGTTATATGCAAAAGTCTTAAAGGAGCCACAGCAGGTGTGTGGGGTCTAGGCTGTATTGCAAGGTCTTTGACCCTTCCACCCCATGGCTTGCACTTGAGGTTTAGGGCAACCTCAGGTAAGCCTGCTCCCAATTTATCTGTTGCATTGTATGTCCCAAATGGGGTTCTCAGAGATTAGAGTTAGGACTGCACCTCACAGGGGCACCTTGGCGCTGGTGGTGCAGCTTAAGCACACTTCTGCAGATGTGTGTGACCGAGGCCTCTGTTTTTAACCAAGGTTAGAGACAGATTGTAGGTTGGTCAGCAAGCTAACTGGTTTGAGTGCTGTGGCTCCTTTAAGACTTTTGTATCCTAATTGCCCTGCTAACGTGCACCTCCCAGGTTAGTTATAAAATGGTCTGAGCGGCTGCCACCCCTCCTTTGTTTCTTTTACAGTTATATGGTGTAGAGCTTTTTGAGCTTAGTGACTTGTAGCATAGGATTCCACCTTTCTATCAAATCAGTTCTTCTCCATCCATCAGTTGGAAGTACCAACCAATATAAGTGCTGCACTAGGATTTTCTCTTCAGGGGTTAGGCAAGCTTTTTTTTTTAAATGCCCATAGATGTTCTTTAAAGTGGACCAAAAACGGCCCTGGAGTCTCTGCCAGCAGGGATCTGCCACTGTTGACGGCAACAACTTTAGGTTGAACTACAAGTGCCAGCATGGATCCACAGCTACTTAGGGAAACTATACCAGCTTGACTGGAGACTGAGGTTTTTAAAGCGTTGTGACTTTGAGGGATGGGAAGTACTACAGGTGACAGCATGGCCTAGGTTGGCAGGAGAAGTTAGATGCATGGGGTCAGGTTGTGATGAATACCTGGGAGTGACTACAAGTGTCAGCATGGCTTGACAGGAAGGGGTGCCTTGGTGCACTACAGCTTGATGGTCAGAGTGGACTACAAATGCCAGCATGACTGGACAGGGAAGGCTGTGACTCGCCACTAGTAGCGAACCTTCCCCCTCCCAGTCGCACGATACGCTTACCTAGCTAATGAGCCCACGCCACAGCTGGCAGCAGCACCACTCGCATCCTTCTCGGGCTGTGCATGGCTGTGCACAACCAATGGAAGCGAGCGATGCCACGCGCCATTCTTGCATGACCAGAGAAGCTGATTGGACGAGAGCTGTGCACATGCCGTAGGCTTGAGGAAAGGTAAGGAAGACTGGTGAATGCTGGGGTTTCACACAGTGGAGCATCCAATATCTGGAATTGTGGATAGTTTACAAATCCAGCAGCTTCGGATAGTGCTCTTGCACAGGGAGTTTTGAAACCTGCGCTGCACAATGTAACAAGCAGGACAGGAGTCTGTTATATTCCAAAAACCCTGCTCCCTGCTGTTATTGTTAAAAGCCAAGTTTGTTGCTATTACAATGTAATAATAGCTGCTCCCTGGTAAGTATATGGTATTAGGTAGCGCTTAGTTTATATCTATGGCTGTGTCCTGTTCAGATGGCCAGAGTCTGTGGATCTATTGGAAGTTTTTCACGGAAGGTGTAGAGTTGTCAAAAGGTAAAGGAGACCATAATGAAAACACCAATCCTCTCGTGCCAGGCGCGCTCGTTTGTATGTGACTAAATGGTATTACAGATCAATCCATATGATATGCTACTATTTGTTCTCAGTCTATAACTTTAGGTCGCACATCTACATTTGAATAGCGTGTAACAGTCAGTTGTTATAACTGTTTTAAAGGTACTTTTGAAGAGTTTGGGGTCTCAAGGTGAGAAGGTCATTAATCTTCAGTGAAGTGATGGATAGTAGGGTTTAGAATAAAAAAAAAAGACAACTCTGTCCCCATTTGGGTACACAATTATCCTGTTATTGCTGTCACTCATATGCATCCCTCCCCAGGACAATTCAGATTGTTACAAATCAGACAGTGAGTCGCCATGTGAACAGTGATAAAGATACATTGTTGCAACTCTCCCCTCACAGGTTATGCATTTACATACACACAATCCCTCTAGCAGCTGGTTATTCAGTGTGTACATGGGGGCTTATCATTTCTGGTGCCCCATGCAAAGTTTTGTCTGGGGGCCCTAATCAAAGGCAAATGTTTCTAGTGAAATACAATGCCTCTTATAGTCATGGCCTGCTCATGCACTGTGGGTTTCACACAGAGGGGCGTTACTGTATTGTCCATCCATGGCATAGGGAATTGTATGAGAATTGCCCATATGGCCATCCAATTTCTACTCCCTTTGGCATCCCAAACTAGGATGCTGCACTGTGTAAAACCCCAATAAGTTGCCGCACCCACTCACCTAACCATATTACAATGACACATGCGCAGGTCACAGCCTTCCTATACCTTCCTATAGAAGCATACCTGGAGGCAGCCATTTGTGATTGGCCGGCCCAGGCCCTCACCAAGCTAGAGGTGAGCAGGGATGCAACCAGTGGCCCGCTCTGCACCATTCAGCTCGCTAGCTGCTGTGATTTCACATAACTGAATGGAGCTGAGGGCAGTGATTCTGCAGCAGCCGGATCAGGTAAGTGTACAGTGGTTTCCTATCTGCTGCACACTCTGCATTGTGTTACACGGCCCCTCACTAGCCGTAGGACACCTGCCGAGTGCCATTGTTTTTTGTGTATTCCCTTACCCCAGGGCATCCAAAATTGGGAATCCCTGCTGGGTACACTTACCTTCTTTTCTGGTCCAATGCTACATGGTGAGCAGCGGCCGCATCCCCGCTATCCCTCTGTTAGAGGGTAGCAGGGGATGCTGCCGTCAGTGCACTCAGAGCCTCCCGCCTTAGATGAAGGCTTAGACACCTGACCTGAGCGGATCCTAGCGTGCTGATTGGACGAGTGCCGTAGAACCAGTTAAAGGTGAGATTGTTTCGCCAACCAGCAGGGTTTCACACCGCAGGGTGCCCCGGGGGCAAGGCCCAAAACCCAGGATAGTCAAAATCCTGGGTTGTGGTCCACTTGTAAGGACCTCTCATATTCTATTTTAGGGTAAAAAAATCCATTCTTGGAAGGAAAATCCAAATGAGTTTTGAACTGCACAAATTCTTTTTGGTAAATGGTAGAAAGAGGATTCTGGGATGTTCCCAAAAAGTTGGTGTTTTTTCACCTTCTCCGCCAGACATGGCTATATAACTGCTGCATATTTATGGCTTGGGTCAACGTAAATTCTGGTCATTTTTAATGAAGTGGGTACAGCAATAGATTTCCCTTTTTCACTTGATAAATGGCTACAGCGTGTCCTGAATTTCATTACTAAAGGGAAGGAATAAATATGGATTCTGCTTGCTTGCCAACTTCTGATGCCACTGTAGTGGACACCTTTCTAGTGACACCTGTAACATTTCCACATGTTGGATACACTGGGACTTACTTGAGGGGGACTGTCATGTCCCACGACATGCATTTTATTTTACCTGGGGTAACAGATTAAAATGTGTTTATTTGCATATGCTCAGCTTTAATTCCCCTTGTCCCTTTCAGGCTCCCTTAGTCTTGCTCTGATGCAAGTAACTCCTCCCTTCTTCCCTTCCCTTTCTGCCATTTCTAATCTGGCATCCAAGCAGCACACACCTGCTGCTCCCTTTCTGCAGCTACAGTCCTTTTACCTGTTGTTGCTGTATGGATTACACCATATGCTGTATTGAACGTACATGTCTGCTGTAACAAGATTCTGTACCGAAATAAAGCTTTTGAAATTTAACCACGTGGTCCAAGAACAACCGAGTAAGCTATCTGCCAAGCCTTATGGAGTAAAGAAAACATCCATCACAGACACACACAAGGAACGTGGAGCTGTCTACAGGATTCCATTTACAGCTATTTGGTTGAGTCAGAATAGGGACATTATTTCCATAGAAGAGCCAGGTCCATTATGGGATTCACTGTTAAGTGTCAGTGAGCTGAATCGTGTCCTTGGACAGGTCAAGGGAACACCGGAACACTGGTTAGAAAAGGACAAGTACAAGGGACAAAGGAAGAAACAGACTTTGATGGAAAATCGGCACCATTGGAGCTGCTGTGGCCTTCCAAGGACATAAAGCCAAAAGACCACCTGCCTGGTGGCGAGTTGTGATGAGACAAACAGCCCCTATTCTATTTGGAGGTTGTTTGGCTGAATGTGTTGGGCTATTTAGGATTTTTAGAAACCCAAAGCCGAAAACATTAAAGAGGAACATTGCAGGTATTGGGTAGTTAATAAAAACTCCCTGGCTTGCCCCTCTGGTTTAACAATTTACAATTATAAACGTACCTGTCTGATCGCATTGCGCTCCAGCATCCCTTGGTTCTGTGCCGTCTCCGTCGGGCAGCGCCATCCTGCCGTCCTAACATGCGCTGCCCCTTAGATCTCGCATGCACAGTGTCACTGCATAGGCTGCAGTGAAATTCCCGCAATATTTGAAAATTGGTGCGGGACATTTGAAGAGGGATGGTGAAGGGTGAGTACGGCTAAGGCTTTGCAGCCTTTACTCTGGGACGGGTAAGGGGGGTGCAAAGGGGCCAGGAATGCTGCTGGATGTCAGTGTTTTAGATTACGCCAACATCCAAAAGGCAGTGAGGGAGGGGGGAGGGATGTTTAGGGAGTAACATCAGAAAAGGTCTGATTTTCCTCTTTAAAGTGGACCAACACCCTCCTTGATCGGCCCGGGAATCATCCCAATATCGGGATGCTTTGACGCGCATACCACAGTGGCTTCCATCGCGCTGATTGGACTGGTGCCCGCGCATGCGCCGTAGGAGCAGGGTGAGGTGAGTTGATCTGGGCGTTTGGGGGGTTTCACGCAGCGGGACACCCCCGATCGGGGTGCCCCACGGAAGTGGACCAAAACCCAGGATAGTGAAAATCCTGAGTGTTGGTCCACTTTAAAGTATGAGGGAAAAGGCAAGCAAGTTATTTGTCAGAAAGCTCCTGTATTTTTATGCGATACTAACCTCGTGCACCAGACATAGCAAAGGGGTTGGTAACCCAGGGATCCAAGGCCGAGTGCCCATCCCCCAGCCCTGGAAAGTTACCAGCTCTTTATGCCCTTCACTGCAGTTCTGTTGCTTCTCCAGAGTTCCTTTCGACTCCTGAAGAAGCAACACAGACCTGGGGTGAAAGATGTAGGGGCTAGTAACTTACCAGGATCCTTTTTAGACCCCTAAACATTTCTCAACTAAAAACTTCAAAAAACATTTGAAAAAACATTACACATGCAGCATCCCCTGCCACTGTAGAATCCCCTGCCCCTGAAGCATCCCCTGCCTCTGCGGAATCCCCTGCCCCTGAAGCATCCCCTGCCTCTACGGAATCCCCTGCCCCTGAAGCATCCCCTGCCTCTGCGGAATCCCCTGCTCCTGAAGCATCCCCTGCCTCTGCGGAATCCCCTGCCCCTGAAGCATCCCCTGCCCCTGAAGCATCCCCTGCCTCTGCGGAATCCCCTGCCCCTGAATCATCCCCTGCCTCTGTGGAATCCCCTGCCCCTGTGTCTGTCATAGGAAAATGAACATTACAGTAATTTCTACCACCATACCTTTTGAAGATGTGAACCTCCATAGGGCCCCTAATTTCAAGGGCCCACTGGGAGGGGGATTCCCTGGTAACCTAGTGGGCCAGTCCAAGCCTGGTTTCTGACTGATTGATCTACTAACTACTACTTCTTCACTGCAAATAATTTACTGCTAGGGGTTAGGCAAATTTATTGGAGGAGTGTCCAATCTAACTTTTGTTATAGGGCCCTGCTTGCAGTGCTGGAGTTTTGCTGGACATTCTTGTAATTGTTTTTTATTTTAACTCTTCAGGGCATCCCAAATTGGGACACAGTATAATTTAGCTATCCTATTTTTTTAGTTTAGACATTTTTCAGACTTCATGATAATTTTATGGCTTACTGGTAGTGTGTAGGGTGGGATAAGGTGCAAGAGTGAGTTTAGGTCTGCTTTGTATAGATGTACATATAGATGTAAGGAATGGAAGCACAGAGATTTAGGTTGTATTTTTTTGTCAGTCCTGTCTGCATGAAGCAATGTAAGGTCATTAACTGATGTGATGAAGCCGGATCTGCTCCCGAAGTCATTTTACTAGCTGGAGCTTTATAAATAAATGATAAAGATTCTAATATCTGAAGCCTTCACCATCCTCCTGGTACATGTAAATCAGGAGCTGTCATTCCTCTGAATCTTGCAGCACTCGGAGCCATCACTGGAGCCCTGTAAAACCGATGACGCCAGGATGGGAAGCTTTAAATATGACACATCGGAACATTTATGGGGAAGATATGGCATTTTTTGTGGTCACTTAAAGCCTTCACCCTGAATAAGAGCCTATCTTATATGTTTCCCCCACCCTGTACATACAGATTGCTCACATTAATCCGGACCCTCACCCTGAATAAGTGTAAGGACTGTACCGGACACCTTTCTGTCTTAAGCTGATAATCCCCAATCTCCACCGCCTCTTCTGCCTATAGACAAGTCCCCGCTCGCAGGAGACGTGGATTGTGCCTCTCCAGACTCGGTTACCCCCAGGACTTAATGGGCGCAAAGATTACCAGCTTAAGGTGGAGACTGATGAACGGCAGGGAGTCCCAAATGTGGATGCCAGGAGGCGGAAGTCCGATAAACTAGCCGAGGTCAAACCAGGAGATCACGAAGCGAGGTATCCAACGGAGGTAACAAAGAGGAGTCAAAACAAGCCGAGGTCAATCCAGAAGGTCACGGGGCGAGGTATCAGAAGGGTCAGGCGAAAATCGAGGTCAGGCAGGCAAAAGGTCAGGGCAGGCAGCAAGCAAGGATGGTCAAAAAGTAACAAGCCGAGTATAACTGGAAAAGGTCAATCTGTCACACTCCCAACAACCCAGAGGCTATAACGGGCACTGGGATAATGGAGCAGCCAGAATATAAAGGGAGTACTGGCCAGTAGGAAAGGGGACAATTGGAGGGAAGGAAAGTGATTGGTGCAACTTACGGAACGGGAGCGGTCCCAGGAACTGGACGGCCCAGGCCAGACAGGCCGACCAGTCCCTGGGTCCGCTTCCCACGAGGATGCCCGGGATAGGTCACTTTAAATCTGCCCCTGGCGGACGCGCTGGGAGAAGCGCCGCCGGGAGTCATAAACAAGACGTGCTCGCGCGCGCGCGCGCGAGCACGTTGTAGATCGGGCGCGCCCCCGCCAGAGGGAGGAAGCGCCGCACCAGGGGGAAGCCCGACGGGGCCGCCCAGCCGCGCAGAGCGGGCCGCGGCGCGGCCAGCAGCACAACCAGATGCCGCCGAACCCCGGCCCCCACAGCAGCGCCGAGAGGCAGCCATGCCAGAGGACCGCCGGACAGGAGACGGCCGCAGGCCGCCCGACGACGCACCGCGGGACCGGGGACGGCGAGGAGGTAAGAGCCTTACATTACCCTCCCCCTGAGGAGGGGCCACCGGACCCTCCAAGCTGGGCTTCAGAGGATTCTCCCTATGAAATTTCTTTACTAAACTCTGCGCATGAACCTCCCTGGCCGGAACCCAAGATCTTTCTTCTGGCCCATAACCCTTCCAATCAATTAAATACTGAAGGGAGTTTCGAAAAAAGCGAGAATCTAGAACCCGGGCAACCTCAAACTCCTGTTGCCCACCAACTAACACAGGACTCGGAGGATTATTAGGTTCATGGTTCTTGGCAGGTTTCAAAAGGGAAACATGAAAGGAGTTACAGATTTTCATGGAGGAAGGGAGATCTAACCGATAAGTAACTTGATTGATTCTCTGTAGTATGGGAAAGGGACCAATACATTTCGGACCCAACTTAGCAGAGGGTTGGCGTAAGGCCAAATTCTTAGTTGAAAGCCAAACCCAGTCCCCCACACAATAACAAGAATTATAAGAACGTTTACGATCTGAAATTTTTTTTTGTTGAAGGACCGCCTTGGACAGATGTTGCTGGATCTTATTCCATATCCCCGGCCATCGGGACACCCATTCATCCAAGGAAGGAACTCTAGAGGGTTGGTCTGACAGGGCTGAAAATTTCAAATCTTTACCATAAACACAATGAAAGGGAGAAATTCTAGTGGAAGAATGCGAAGCATTGTTCAGTGCGAATTCAGCAAACGGAAGGAACAACACCCAATCCGTTTGAGTATCAGCGATGAAACAGCGTAAATACTGTTCTAAAGACTGGTTCGTTCTTTCAGTTTGCCCATTGGACTGAGGGTGGAATGCAGAGGAAAGAGAGACGGTGAAGCCCAACTTAGCACAGAAAGCCCTCCAAAAGCGGGAGACAAATTGGACCCCCCTATCGGAGACAACATCTTCTGGAATGCCATGGATTCTAAAAATGTGAGTGATAAAGAGTTGAGCTAAGGTCTGAGCTGTGGGAAGCTTCTTTAAAGGGATGAAGTGAGCCATCTTGCTAAAGCGATCCACCACCACCCAAATGACGGTATATCCCTGGGAAGGTGGAAGATCCGCTATGAAATCCATGGCCAAATGGGTCCAGGGGCAGACAGGAATGGGCAGTGGTAGTAGAGGGCCCTCGGGGGAGTGTCTTAATGACTTACTCCGAGCACACACCTTACAGGCTTGGACATATTCTAGTGCATCTTTCCTAATGGATGGCCACCAGACTTGGCAAGACAGTAAAGCGATGGTCTTTTTGACCCCGGATGACCCGCAGTCTTAGAGTCATGAAAGTGGGACAGGAAGGCAGCACGATAAGGAGGGGGTACAAACTGGGCAAAATCAAGCTTTTCAGGTGGAGCTTCGGACTGGAATTGAGTTAGATCAGGGAGTTGTGGTTGGACGGCGGCTACCACCAAAGTGTGGGGCAAAATGGGTACATCTTCCCTTTCTGGTAAATTAGAAAAAGAGAAACTCCGAGACAAGGCATCAGCTTTCACGTTTTTGGACCCTGGTTTATAGGTTATGGAAAAGTTAAACCGAGAGAAGAACAAGGACCAGCGAGCCTGTCTAGGAGTTAGTCTTTTAGCGGTTTGGATATACTCTAAATTTTTATGATCAGTAAAGACCGTAACCGGGTACTGAGCCCCCTCCAACCAGTGCCTCCATTCCTGAAAGGCCAACTTGATAGCCAACAACTCCCGGTTACCAATGTCATAATTTCTTTCGGCAGCCGAGAATTTTTTAGAGAAAAAGGCACAAGGATGAAGGCGTTCAGGGGACCCACTGTATTGGGACAGTACTGCCCCCACAGCAATCTCAGAGGCATCCACTTCTACAAAAAATGGTAATTGGCAGTTCGGATGCACCAGCACTGGGGCAGAACTAAAGACTTCCTTAAGTTTTTCAAAAGCATGAACAGACTGAACTGGCCAAACAGGAGGATACCCCCCTTTCTTAGTGAGATTCGTCAAAGGAGCTACTAAAGAAGAAAATTTTTTAATGAACCTCCTATAAAAATTGGCGAATCCCAAAAACCTTTGCAGACCTTTCAGATCTTTGGGCTGCTCCCATTCTAATACTGCTTTCACTTTGGATTGATCCATGGAAAGACCAGTATTAGAAACAATGTAACCTAGAAAAGGAACTTCTGAGACTTCAAATTGACACTTTTTTAACTTAGCAAATAAACAATTTTCTCTGAGTTTTTGTAAGACCATGCGCACATGTTTGCGATGTTCCGCAAGCGATGAAGAGAAAATCAGAATGTCATCTAAATAAACTACTACAAAACGACCTAAGTAGTCTCTAAATATCTCATTCACAAAACTTTGAAAGACTGCGGGGGCGTTACATAATCCAAACGGCATTACTAAATATTCATAATGCCCTTCGAGAGTATTGAAGGCCGTCTTCCACTCATCACCCTGCCTAATTCTAATGAGATTATAGGCGCCCCGGAGATCAAGTTTGGAAAACACCTGCGCCCCAGCCACCTGTGTAAATAGCCCCTCAATAAGTGGCAGGGGATACTTGTTTTTAATAGTAATGTTGTTTAGACCCCGATAGTCAATACATGGACGGAGCCCCCCATCTTTCTTTTCAACGAAAAAAAACCCTGCTCCTGCCGGGGAAGAAGATGCTCGAATAAACCCCTTCTCTAAGTTTTCTGCAATATATTCCCGCATAGCAAGGTTTTCAGCTCGGGTCAAATTGAAAATTCTCCCCCTAGGAGGCATGGTACCAGGAAGGAGCTCAATGGGGCAACCCCAGGGCCTATGGGGGGGAAGTTTGTCTGCCGCCTTCTCGGAAAAGACGTCAGAGAATTCCAAGTATGGAGTAGGAACCTTATCCGGAGATAATTGCGTGACACGAACCGGAAGTTCCAAACAGGTCTGAAAACATTGGTGGCCCCACTTGACAATTTGCCCGACACCCAATCAATTTGGGGATTGTGCTTCTGCAGCCAAGGCAATCCCAGAACTAAGGGGGTGTTAGGCATACTTAGGACAAGAAAACTAATGATTTCGGAATGACTGGCTCCCACTTTAAATGATACTGGTAGGGTTCTAAACTGCACGAGTCCTCCTGCAATTGGTGTGCCATCAATGGCAGAGACTCGAATTGGTGCAGGCAGGGACTGGAGCGCAATTCCTAAGCTCTGAGCTAACTTAGAATCAAGGAAGTTCCCTGCTGCTCCAGAGTCTAAGAGAGCCTCCAAATTCAAACATTTTAGACCAACTTTAATCTGAACAGGAATTATAACTGGAGACGATACATGAGGTGATACCTTACAGCCTAGGTGGGCCCCCTCGAAACCCCCTAGGCTCTGAAGTTTCCCGACGGCTTCTTAGGGCAGACTCTGACCATGTGGCCAGTTCCGCCACAGTATAGACACAGACCCTCCGACAGGCGCCGACGTCTCTCAACTTCAGTGAGTTTCGTGGCTCCCAGTTGCATAGGTTCTTCGGAAGATTGCACAACTGGGGCCTCGGCTCTCAAAGCTGAATCGGGATGTGACCCTTTCTCCAAGCGTCTTTCCCGAAGACGACGATCTATGCGGATGGCAAGGTGCATGGTCTCATCTAGTGTCTGGGGAACTGGATAATTCACCATGGTGTCTTTAATAGAGTCGGCCAGTCCTAGCCGAAATTGGCCGCACAGGGCTGGATTGTTCCAACGCAAATCCACTGCCCAGAGCCAGAATTCTGAGCAATAATCTTCGGCCGGTCGTCGTCCCTGACGTAGGGTACGAAGCTTAGCATCTGCCGTCGCTCCTCTGTCAGGGTCATCATATAAAACCTAGCAGAAAAGAAATTATCTACTGAGAGACGAGCAGGATCCTGGGATGGTAGACTGAAGGCCCAGGATTGTGAATCGCCTTGGAGGAGGGAGATAATCAAACCCACTCGCTGCTCCTGTGACCCCGACGAAACAGGACGGAGTTGGAAATAAAGCTTACAGGAGTCCCGAAAATTGGCAAACTTAGCCCTGTCGCCATTGAATTTCTCTGGGAGTGGAATTTTGGGTTCCACTGAAGATGCGGCTGGAGCCCCTTGAGGGCTGGTGGTAATAGGAGCTGGACGGTTCTCCTGGGCCGCAACACGATGAGCCAGGTGCTCTACAGCCGCCGTTAAGGCCTGCACCTGTTCCAAGATCTGGTCCATTTTTCTGGCCTGTTATACTGTAAGGACTGTACCGGACACCTTTCTGTCTTAAGCTGATAATCCCCAATCTCCACCGCCTCTTCTGCCTATAGACAAGTCCCCGCTCGCAGGAGACGCGGATTGTGCCTCTCCAGACTCGGTTACCCCCAGGACTTAATGGGCGCAAAGATTACCAGCTTAAGGTGGAGACTGATGAACGGCAGGGAGTCCCAAATGTGGATGCCAGGAGGCGGAAGTCCGATAAACTAGCCGAGGTCAAACCAGGAGATCACGAAGCGAGGTATCCAACGGAGGTAACAAAGAGGAGTCAAAACAAGCCGAGGTCAATCCAGAAGGTCACAGGGCGAGGTATCAGAAGGGTCAGGCGAAAATCGAGGTCAGGCAGGCAAAAGGTCAGGGCAGGCAGCAAGCAAGGATGGTCAAAAAGTAACAAGCCGAGTATAACTGGAAAAGGTCAATCTGTCACGCTCCCAACAACCCAGAGGCTATAACGGGCACTGGGATAATGGAGCAGCCAGAATATAAAGGGAGTACTGGCCAGTAGGAAAGGGGACAATTGGAGGGCAGGAAAGTTGTAGATCGGGCGCGCCCCCGCCAGAGGGAGGAAGCGCCGCACCAGGGGGAAGCCCGACGGGGCCGCCCAGCCGCGCAGAGCGGGCCGCGGCGCGGCCAGCAGCACAACCAGATGCCGCCGAACCCCGGCCCCCACAGCAGCGCCGAGAGGCAGCCATGCCAGAGGACCGCCGGACAGGAGACGGCCGCGGGCCGCCCGACGACGCACCGCGGGACCGGGGACGGCGAGGAGGTAAGAGCCTTACAATAAGAGCCTATCTTATATGTTTCCCACACCCTGTACATACAGATTGCTCACATTAAAAATCACCCTACCTGCACCTACTGCATGTTATGAGCCTTTAAACACCCAAGATGGCGGCTCATGGAGCATCAGGCAGCCTGCAAACAGGAAGTGTCTTCTGACTGTGTCGCTCTGCATTCTGGGACCGCTGTCCTTTCCCTGACTCCAGCTCTGCTGTCCCTGTGCAAAGCACAGCTATAACCTCGCCCCCCTGCACTTTATCCCGCCCTCCTCTCCTCAGTATGTGATGCTTCTGAGTCAAGATGGCGGCGCCCGTATCCTAGAGTCCTGAACAGAGCTGCAGCCCAGTGGGGGAAAGAATAATTACTAAGTGACTAAAAACTTAAAATATATTAATTTTAGATGCCGGGGAACCGTTTTTTTAAAGTGGACCAACACCCACCGCTGATCGGCCCGGGAATCTAAAAGATTCCCGGGCTGATCAGCTCCCTGCCTGCGGGGCACCCCGATCGGGGGTGCCCCGCTGTGTGAAACCCCCCAGGACGCCCGCAAATCCTACCTGTTCCTCGTTCCAACGGCACATGCGTGGGCGGCCGCCGCCTCTCGCGCATCCCTCTAGCAGGGCGCGCACCCGCGCCGGCCGTTTGTGAATGGCCGGCGCGCTCCTTGTAAGAGGGATGCGCAAGAGGCAGCGGCGGGTGCTCTCACCTTGTCCGTCGACGGACCTCGCTTGTCCGTTGGCGGTGATTGGTGAAGCGAGTCAGGTGAGTTTTTGGGGCTTTCTGGGGGGTTTCACACAGCGGGGGACCAACACCCAGGATAGTGAAAATCATGGGTGTTGGTCCACTTTAAGGGTTTTGGAATTTTCATTAAATCATGCTGAAGGTCCGGTTTAAAGAGGACCAAAACCTTCGGGCAGGCATACTCGCTCCTCCCCTGATGTCCCCGATTGGGGTGCCCCGCTGTGTGAAACCTCCAGGTCGCCCAATAGCTCACCTTCATTCCCGGTTCAACGGTGCAGGCGTGAGCAGCGGCCACATCCCCGCTATTCCTTAAGCAGGGCGCATGCCCGCACCAGGTTTTTTTGAATGGACGGTGCAGGCACACTCCCTGTTAGAGGGTAGCGGGGGATGCATCTGCTCACATTACATGAGCTCCTGGACAAAGGGGCTCAAGCGCATCCGAGCACGCTGATTGGATGAGCAGCCGTGCATGCGTAGTAGGACCTGGAAAAGGTGAGTTTGTTCAGGCGACCTAGGGGGTTTCACAAAGTGGGGTACCCTGATCATGGGGGCAAGGACCAAAACCCAGCATAGTCAAAATCCTGGGTTTTGGTCCACTTTAAATTAATATATGTTTACAATTTTTACATAGTTAACATAAAAGACTACAGAAAAAAAGAGTAAAAGACTAAAGCAAGTGTAAAAAGAAGAAGAGATAGTCAAATAAAAAAGTTAGGAGAAGGAAGGAATGTCGAAAAAAGAGAGGTGAAGGAGGAAGTTGAAAAAGAGAGAGAGGGAGGCAATGTGCAAAAGAAGGATGTTGGGGAGGGGGGAGAGAAAATTGGGATGAGAACAAGAGAGGAGGAGAAGAAAAAATGTGGAAAAAAAAGCAAATGAAAAAGAAAAATGGAAAGTGGATAAGAACTGAAAATGAGAGAGAGATGGAAAGAAGAAGAAAGTAGGAAAAAGAAGTAGAGGACAAGAATTTGAGAAGAGAGGGAAGTAGGGGATGTAGGAAAAAAAGATTATGTAAAGAATGCGAAAAAGAGGGAGGTGGAAGAATGTGGCTAAGAAAAAGAGGTGTAATGCTATAGAAAAGCAGAAAGAGGAAAAAGGACAGAAAGATACATGAAAGAGAGAAACCATGAGATAAGAAAAAGGGAGAATAAGGAAATAGAAGAAGGAGGTAATGAGAAGAAAAAGGGAATTGCTGTAGATAAGTGAGGCAATGTGCAAAAAGAAGCAAAAGTCAATGCCCGTGAACTGTCCTGTGCAATGTTTCCCAGCACCCCCCAGGGCTTGTTCACACCTGTTTGCATCTGCTTTGTGTGTCTTTCATAGAAGAAAAAAAAATACGCGGGGTCTCCCCTCCCCAACGACACCAGCTGTGACACCAGACATAGGACCTGGGGTGCCTATGGCTTGGAGGCCGTACGGCCAGCCCTTGACCATGCCAGAGTATCAGCCCTTATGCCCTGTGGCATAGGGATTTGTTCTTCCAAGGGGTGAACACAAGGCCTGTGTTGATGATCACTGGGCTCCTTCGTACCCACCTGGCCATTGGGGGTACATGTAATGGAGCAGGAGGTATATTATTATATGTCCCTTGCCACCATGCCAGCAGGTTATCTCGATAACCAGGAAATTGCAAATGCTGTTATCAATCATGGCCATGTTCCGAGAAATGTTCATTTATGCGTAAGCGACCATATCTGCTTTGCATACGGTTTAACCGACCATTTACAGTATCGGTCTCGGAAGCCGAGTTTTGCCCTTTCAGACGTAACTTGCTATGGATCCCATTGTTCTCAGTGTGCCGTGTCCTTCCGGGGCTTTCCGGCATATGCCTTTTTTTGTTGTAACCAGCTTTGTTCATATCATTATTAATTTTAATATGCTTCCCGACGTCCTCCTCCTGTGTACCCATGGTAGTCTGCATGTCCTTGCACATACTTACCTTTGTCCCCCAGTCTGGCATCTAGGGCATCTCATGGTAGTCTGCATGTCCTTGTGTAGCGGGCGTGTGCCTGGCTGGGGGCACGTGCTCTGGGGAGCGAGGGGGGTTCTTTGACCTAGGGTAGGGCATCCCATGTCTGTGCGGCATGTGTGGGTGGAGGTGCACTTACTGGCTCGAACGTCGCTTGGATCCAGAGATGACAATCATGGTTGAACTCAACAAATACAGCAATCAGTCAGTAAAGCAAGATCCACAGGTTACAACAACAGTCAATGGTAATGGTCGCCTCCATGGCTGGCTCTCGGCTCCTCCACACTACATTGCACTGCTTCCCCTCTTCAGCTTAGAACTCAGTAGAACACTCTGGAAGGGTAAGTCTCCTTCTTATGTTTCCTTGGTATTGTTGCCTTTCCAACTACTGTTGCGAGTCCCAACCAATGGCAGGGCAGTTAATGTTGCCAATGCCATCTGGCTTAGTCTCTATTTACCAACTTAAAGAAGGACTCTAGACCATTAAAGTACTGTTTGATCAATTTCTTAGGCAATGCTGCCATCATGTGGTTTCATGATGCAATGGGCCCAAGAACTGCATCCAACAGGTTTAACTACTCTAATGAATGGTTCCTATTCACTATCAGGGCCTACTCCACTGACAGGGCTCTAATGTTTCTACTTTAAGTGTTGCCCATGGTTTCTACCCATCACACTTGTACATACTTAACTTTGTACCTCGGTTGCCATGTCATCTGCTTCAACCCACTGTTACTCACCTCATACTTCAGCCACCTTCTGTTTTGGTGTTGGCTGTTTGTTTCGTTTGCTTCTGCTTTATGTAGTTGCATAGAAAACATACCACCATGCAGTATTAAACTTTAAGACTATTGTTTTATTAAAATGTTTTTCTGTTTTGTTTGCTTTGTATTTTTTTTTAATTGACACATGTGCATTGTTAACTTATGTCCTCTGTTTGGACCTCCTTTGGATCCACATGCACGCCCCTGCCCGCTCACCCAAGCCTTATATACGCTAGTGCAGCAATACTCAACTGGCGGACCTGGGTCCGAATGCCGCCCTCGGCACCAGATTTCCGGACCCCTGCTCTGACAGCCCTGCACTCAGTTGCTTCTGTGTTGCTGTGCTCAGAGCTGCCCCCTTGATCGGCGATGTAGTGCTTAGTCTCCCTGCCAGTGTCAAGGCTCCCTGGCACCTAGCATTGCAATATGAAGTACTGCATCAGAAGAAGTGGCAATACTAGGAGCACATAAACTTTGTTTCTTAGTCTCTTAGCCCCATCCAATCTGCTGTAGGTTCTGTGGGACGAAAAAAAAGCTCCTGTTTGGTTGGTTGGGTCTGATTTCTGTCCACCTACAGCAACAGCCATCCGCCCAGACCTCTACCTCTCACTGGATGCTTTTGAATGGACCTTTACAAAAAGTGGCTGAGTACCCCTGCGCTAGTGTATGCCAATGCTACTTAACCTCTCCCATCCCACAGTAAGAGTGGATTGCAAGCGCAGACACACTTAGGCCAAAAGGCACTCCTACCTCTCCGCTCTGTTACTACTGTCGGATAGGACTCACTGACCGTGGCCAGCAGCAAGGCGAAGCCCGCTCTCCCATTGCACAATAGTAGCAGATTGCATAGAAATATCAAACATAAATCACTTAGGCACCCCTGTGTCGCATACAAACATGCCAGAGTGGTCCATGTGACAGTGGAAGCAAAGTGCTGTGGCCCAAAGTGCTGAGACCAGGCCTCCGCCATTACTGTGGCACCATGCGCTCGTATTTTGTACCCACTCTGCGACCTGTTTGCACCTTGCTGCCCATTTGTATGTCCTTTGTATGACCTTTGTATGTCACCTGCATGAAGCACCGCTGTGCTGAGATGCACAAGAGCCGACGTGTCCCGGTGGCCCCCGGAATTGTGCTTGCGTCCATATGCCCATGTAGCCTAGAGGGTACTGGCACCTTAGATGGGCTGTTAAATAAACCAAATAGTTTCCAATATGATGTCCTACTCAATTAGGCATAAAGGAACACAGCTGAGGGTCAGATTTTCTTGCCACTGCTGAGGAGCTCACTATGCCACACCACAGGCACCACCACAGCCCCCAGAGCCAAGAGCACAGGCATGGCGAGGAACCAGCAGCAATATCCCAGGAATCACAGCCCCAGTTGTTCATCCCACAGGCACACCCCTGCTGATAACCACACTAGCCACTCTGAGCGGGTTACCTGCAGCAGTGTAAGGCATCAGCAGTGGGAGTCAGAAAACCCGGGACAACCAGCACAGCCCACCATGGACCAGGACACCGAAGCACTATGCGGATCCAAGGACAGACCCCAGGGTGGGCCCCACTGTGGAGTCCCCAATGGAGCCCCACAGCAGAGTTAACGTGGGAGCTAAAGGCTGCCACAGCCAGGCCTGCTTTTTCCCTGGCCAGTAGCCTGGAGTCCATCCATTCTGGGCATGGGAGTGGGCATAGTGACTCCCTCTTCAGCCACGACACCTACCCTGGGAGAAAACTAACAAGGGGCAAGATGGGTGGCCGATTTAATGATGCCCAGCTGGAGGTTCTACTGGATGGTGTTGCCAAAAATTTTGATCCATTGGCTGGGTCCCTGTCCTGCTCAACCCCCAAAGTGGTGCAGAAGGAGTTATCATTGGAGATTGCGTGCAACAGAACGGGGTGGGGCCAGAACCCAAGGATGGTGCCTAGGCCAAGAAAAAGTGGGATGACTTGAAGGTGTTAGATTGGCGGAAACTCAGCATCAGGCGGGCTGAGGGGTAAGTGCTTCCAGAGGGCTGCTTGTACAGGAAACATCAACAAGCATCAACTTGCTAAAGCCACTCTTTCCTTTTCATATAGCTTGCAAATTGGTGAGGGCCTCCCCAAAATTTTACAATCAAACACCCCACCCACCAACCTTAGTTCCCACATTCACAGCCAACTTTGAGGACTTGTCTGCGCATCATATGTTGTGCGACTACACATACCAAGGGTATTAGGCAATCTTTATATTTAATAAACCCTAACATGGGTGTGAGCAGACCAAAATTTGTGGGCCCACGTCTATGTGGGACCCAGTGTGTATCATTTATTGTGATTTTGAAGGGGCACATATACCGTTAAGAGGAAACTACCAGTACATTTGCCTTGACTTTGTAGCAACACTTCAGCCTGCAGCACCTCACTCGCAAGACCCGCCACCTGCAGCCACAACTGGCCCATCTGGTTTGTCTACCACCAAAACAACATCAAGGTCGGCCCACCAACCAACCAACCAGCCACAAAGGGAGCAGAGTCCAGACAGTGATGAGGTAGATGAGTGAGCTTAATAGGCAAAGGGCAAGGGGCAAGGTGGAGAAGGAGGGTGAACCCAGGGTACAGTTTTGGGCAGTGGGGGCTGTGTGGTAACACTGGGAAAACACTAATGTTTACCTTTAGCCACACAGACGGCACCTCTCCTGGATGAAATTAATGAGCTGGAGGAAGGGCACTCTGAACATGTGGATGAGACCCCCAATATTATCTGGACATGTCCACCAGCTGCTGGCACCAAGGACACTGGCCATCACCACCCCTCCCTGCATCTACAGCTTCATTCTGCTAGTAGCAGCCCCATCAGCTCCACAGAGCGCCCAGGAGGAAGACAGCACTGAGCTGCAGCCAGGCGTCACCAGTCAGGTAAGGTGGTGCCAAATCATGGAGACAAAATGGAAGTCTAACAGCACCACTTTTCAGCAAAACCCCAATAGAAATATAAAGCTGTGCGACACACCGCCAGTTTGCTTCATGAAGACCTGGCTGCAGTGGTTGTGAAGCAGTAGCGCTACCACAGCAGATGAAGACATTGGTTGGGACTCCCCCCAACCTGCCATGCTGGACTTGTGGTTGTGGGAGGTCCCCAAGCTTTAGTTATGTCGAACAGACAAATTTTTTATGATCAATTTTCTGTTGACCTACATACACAGTTGTGTCATAACACAACAACTTGTGACAAGTAACATGTAATTAGAGAATAAATACCAAAAAACAGAACTTCCTTTGGATGTTATTTAATCACACCCAGGCAAGGCAAGGGATATAATTAATCACAAATGACATAAGTGGAGAACAAAAAATAAACAATTCAAGAAAAAGAGCTGTTCACCAAATGCTGACGAATGCTTTGGGCCGCACAGTGCCAGCATACATATGGCCAGGAATCTCTGGAGCAGAAACAGGTGTTGTTTCCTCCTAATATGCTGCCACCCTCTCGCTCAAGGCAAAATTATGAAGGTTAATGCACACTATGATAACTTGCATGACCTTTTATGGCTTGTATTGAAGGGCGCCCCCTGTGTGGTGCAGACAGTGAAGTCTGGCCATCAACAGCCCAAAGGCAAGCTCAACTACAGCCCGTGTGCAGCGGTGGGCTCCATTATAAGCCTACAGGTGTCTGGGGCCTTAAGAAGGGTGTCAGGAGCCAGGGCAGCAACGGATAACCAGGATCACTGAAAAAATGAAAATGGAAATTAAATTAATACCAGGCAACACAACATCAAAACAGCTTATGCAAAAATATGATATTTGCTGTTTTTATGTTGTGTTGCCTGCTAGTAATTTAACTTCCATTTTCATTTTTCGGTGATTCTGGTTATCCGTTGCTGCCCTGGCTCCTGATATATATACAAAGAGTAGGGCCAAACAAGCAAATGGTAGGGTAGGACTAAGCATTTGTAACTGCAACAGGGAGAAGGGAACATTCAAAGAGGTGCATGAGCACAGTGGAAGTGATGGAAGGCAGGGAGAGCAATTAGCTAACACAAGAAACTTGGACCAATTACAAAAAGGGGGCACATGACAGAAAGGAAAAACACATTGCAAATGCTACATTAATAATGAACGGGCAGATCCACTCCAGCAATAAACAGGCCCACAAGCCAACCACCAGTCAGCTTACCACTCTCAAAACAGGTGTATAAACTGGGAACTCCTGAAGATAAATGCATTATGGGACGAGTCAGGGAAACCTGGCAGAACCCTGAAAAAGCAAAGATCCGGCCCCATGACACATTGGACATTAAGAGAGCGACTCAGCTTGTGGTTGCTGAAAGGGAGCCACAAATAAAAAAGGGTCACTAGACTGGCTACCGAACAAACAAATAGCACAAATAAAGTAAAACAAGGGCCAAATGGGACACAGGAAAACTTTTTTGGGGAAGGGAAACTAGGGTAGCCTGAAGAGAGGCGAGTGAACTACAAGGAGGAGCAATGTGGACCTAAACAGATTGAGACACAGGAAAGCTGTTCGGGGGGAGGAGAAGCTAGGGTAGCCTTAAGAGAGGAGAGTGGGCTACAAGGAGGAGCTATGTGACCCTAAAAATACCGGAACATATACTTCTGAGTAGCTGGGGGAACCAGGGCCACATGCATACAATTGATGGCGCCCATGACACTTGGCATATTCACTATTAAAAAAAACCCAACCTCACCATGTTCCAGGCTGCCATGCTGTCAGGAAAAGAGATGTATTTCTCCTGCAGTACAGCCATGCCATCAAGAAATGTAGTGAGTGCATGGCTCAGCGAAGGCTGGGACAGTGCCCCTAGCCTCTGGAAGGAGCCATTCGATAAAAATTGGAGGTAGCCAACCAATTTGGTCATACCTCCAATTCCATGGCCCTTACTTGTGGCGGGGGCCAACCATGGTTGCAACTCAAAGTAAAGATTCTCAAGAGAAAGGCTTTTCAGTGGGGTCAATTTGAACACCTGCTGATAGGTCATCTGATCGATATCCAGGCGACTGCGAGTATGCCTAAGCTCTGGAAGGTACATGGTTAACAGCCCCCGACATGGCGGTACTCATACTCGAACAGATGCTCGTACTCTTCACAGAACCCATCAAGGGGCTCCATCGTAGGTCCAGAGGATGTAGGCTGTATTTTCACTAGCCAAAAAAGACCGTTCAAGTTTTCTCGCTAGCAAAAAGTTGGCGTAAGTTTGAGACAGAAACCAGTGGCTTTAACATGTTCAAAAACCCACAAATAAGGGCTCTGAAGTGCAAGCTAAACCCATAAAATGACATGCCTTGAGCCGCATTAATACAGCGAACACTCCGTTTGGCATATGCATACCGTAATTTCCTGCAAAAGGACAACTTGGCCACAAAAACAAGGCTCTGAATCCTCAACATGGAAAAGAGACCAAATATGGTCCGCTGATGGGAAAGCGTTCGAGAGAGACGCTGAATCAGGCTGATATAGAGAGAAGACGAGACAATGTCTTCAGGATGTGCTAAAAGTGGACCAACACCCAGGATTTTGACTATCCTGGGTTTTGGTCCACTTCAGGGGGGCACCCCGGTTGTGTAAAACCCCCCAGAAAGCCCCCAAAACTCACCTCACCACGCTCCCACGTAGCCACGGACAAGTGGGTGACAGCGGCGGACAAGACAGCACGTCCGCCGCCGCCTCCCGCGCGCCCCTCCGACAGTGCGCGCGCCCGCGCCGGCCATTCACAAACGGCGGGCGCGGGGGCGCGCACGCCTAGAGGGGCGTGCGGGAGGCCGCCGCCGATGAGGTACGTTTTTCGGGGGTTTTGGGGGGGGTCCCTCACCGCGGGACATCCCGATCTCGGATGTCCCGCGGTGAGGGAGGTGATTCCCGGGCCGATCACCCCTGGGTGACAGTCCACTTTAAGCACGCATACCAGCCAGCTTATTGAAAGGAGAAGCCTTGGATGTACAGATGGAGGATTACTCCCTCTGGAAGGCACAGTCAGAGGTTAACATGCTCCTCGTGGCCTTGAGGAGGAAAGAAACATGGTGAGGTGGAATCCTGGAGGGCATCTCTGGTGTGTGGAACAATCACGGGGTCAGTTGGTGTAGGACCTGGTGTACCTGGTCCTGAGAAGCTTTGTCCTACCTGCTGCAATAAGGTGCATGTTTACAATGTATAAGGACTCTGGCTGATGTTGATTCTATCTTCACATGGACCTGGATTCCTCAGGAATCCTGCCTAGGGACCCTAACTGTGGTCTGAGAAAGTACCTTTACAGCCCCTGCCCCCAGACACTTACAGAACTTTCTCTCTTCTAGTGACTTTACACTAGGGCTTATCAAGAAATGCCACGTACAACTGAATAAAGGCTGTGCCTAATGAGCAGCATGGGGAGAGCAGAACTCTTTATAATTATTAATTCAGCACCCTGAATATTTTTTTATTTGCAATTTTTTGTGAGTAAACACTTTTTCATGAGTCTTAGAATTAGAATGAGTATTAGAATTACATAGCTAAATATGATGCAGAATTGCACCAAGGATGCAAATCATGAGAAAAAGTGTTTACTCACAAAAAAGTGAGTAAAATAATACAGTGCTGAATGAACGCTAGAGTGTGTCAAGTTAAGTTAAACTTTGCTACTTATGCATTATGAAATATGACTTCAAGCGGTCCCACACCCTACAGGGAGTCTGGGCGGTAATACCATTTGGTGATTACAGGGCCGGCGTCAGCACCCGGCAAGGCGGGGCAGCTGCCAGGGGCCCCCGGACAGGGACGACCTTTGGGGCATTTGACAGTGCTTGACCGGCTGCGGACTGGGAGGGCACTGCCACAAGGTGGCCAATAGCCGAGGTGGGCAATAACCAAGGCGGCGATGCAACTTCTTTTCCCTGCACTGTGCAGCAATAAGGTTCCGCTGCTGCCTGCACGATCCCACAGTGCATTCATCAGTTCGAGGAAAGTAATGATCGAACGGGGGGGGGGGGGGGGCAGGGGCACAGGGGCATCCAAAATCAGGACAATCTAGATTTGTTTAGACTCCAAGGTCAGGTTTAAAGAGTTTGGTGCGCTTCAAAGTAGACCAAAGTTGGTCCAAATAGCATCCCTCAGTGATGTGACATGACTCACTACAAAGGGGCCCACTGAGAGCATGCCGCCCAAGGGCCCACATAAACCTGGAGCCGGCCCTGGGTGATTACCCCGCAAGCCCAATAACCTAGACCCCAGAAAATGTTTTGGGTCTGGCTCCATCGGCGGACAGTCCCATGCCTGCGGCGATGGCCTCATGGGGACAGAAATTACCCGCCGGCTGTTACATCGGTCCAGAAACCAGAGCAAGAGTGTGGAAGAGGTGAGTTCCTAGTTTTCCAGCTTGCGGATGATGCTCCCAATTGGGATGCCCCCAAAATGAGCCGGGCTGCACAGTGTGGGATCGTTCTAAAACAATTTGTTGGCATTGTGGCCATGACTGCGTCAGGTGTAAAAGGGACAAATGGTATCTACAAGCCTAAAAATGTATCCTTCTGCAGACTGTATGCATTTCAGTTTTGTGTGCAGTGTCCCTTTAAACAACCACTCTTGCCTCAAGACTCGGACTGGCTCTCATGGATGCCAGAGGGAAATACGTTCCATCATGCCAGAGCTGTCACACACAGTGACATGGATTATAGGGAAGGAGAATAAATGAGGCAGGGGCCCTGCTGAATCAGGGGAACATGCGGTTGCCTGTCATGCAATGATGACATCTGATTAGGAAGATGTCAGATGACATTAGAATTGATGCCCAGCCAAACGGCAGCATCCATGATGGATTTGAAAATAGATTGATTATTATATCCTGATGACTGGACATGGCTTTCTCCTCTGTTATTAGGTCTCGGAGGAGAGGATGAATGAACATTACAGACAGATCGTAGCTGTATTAGTAAAGCTGCATGGAGACCATCATGAAGATCTGGCATCAAGCTCTATAAATATGGCGCATTATAAAATTGGAGACAAGGCTGGCTCCAGGTCTATGTGGGACCTTGGGGGATAGAATCTTAGCAGAAACTTTTTTTATGCTCAACAGGGTTGATTCAGAGAGACATAAAAAGACTTTCGTTTTTGTGTCGATCTGTTTTTTTTTTGTTAATTTTCCAGCTTGCGTATGAGTGTGCGAGCGATTCTAAGCATGCATCGCAAGCCTTCAGTAAAGTCTTCGTCCGTTCGTATGTCAACGCGAATGTCATTTTCCAGCTTTCGATTTCCGTTTATGTTACTCATGTTACAACGTAGGCTTTGGTTTTTGCCCTTTTTCCATCGTCTCCTCCCACGAATCATTTACGTTTCCCGTTAGATTCAGATTTCCTTTTTCTATAAATAATCGTCCAGACGAAAATCCTTACGCCTGCGCACTACAAACTTAACTCATTAATGTGCACGCCTACATATTTGGTTCACTCACTTCTGCTTCAATGCTTAGCTAAGTCACTTCGCGGTCTCATTCTTCTTAAATTTCCCATCCCTAAATCACTTCGCGGTCAGGCGAATCTTCATATCTGAATGTTGTTTTTTTGCATTCGTTTTGTGGTAACCAACCCTTAATGAATGTATTTTGAAAAGGAAATGACACAGAAACAAGTTTTTTTTTTTATTTGAACTGGCATTTTTATATTGCCTTTTTTAAAAAAAAACTTATTTTTTTTAAAATGGAACAACTTTGAAGATATTTGTCCAATAGAAATGGCTGGAGACCCAATGTTATCAGTTCTCCAACTGTCCGTTGAGGAGAAGATACATAGCACAGCACAGTTTTTACAAAACTGTAAATATAAAAATTTTTAATTAAAAATGTTAAAAATGTTAAATGTTAAAAATACAAATTTACATGTTTTAAAATATATACACTGCAATGGCAGGCCCCAGAACATTATTCTTCATCTGTGGTCCCCAACGAGTCGCGCAGCTCCTGCATCTCGCCCACCAACTGAAGGACCCTGGCACTGAGTTGTACCACCACTGTGTGGTCCCTGTATAAAAATGTTTTAAAAATTATTTGTCCGCAAATACATGTTTAACAGCTGTGGATGGAATGTTTATTAGGTTGCAAGCTAACTCATGAGGCCATATGTCATTATGCTAAGGAATTAATAAAAGGAAGAGGCGCTCATATTCCTCCACAAAGCCACAAAACATGGTCAAAAGCAAGCAAGCCAAGTACAAAATGATCCCGTAAGTGTATTGCAAATTACTTTTATAGGGTGGTGGTCCCTCGGCAATCGGCTCTCTGAATCAGACACAAGCCCATCCCAATAACGTAAGTTAACTGAACTGAAAACTGAAACTGAACTGAAAAATATCAGATTTTGATGGGAAAAGGATCCGAACTAACGCAAATGATCCGATTTTGTTCCGTCCATCGAAAGCGCATATACGCATTAGTGCGAACGAACGTACGAATGGAAAATGGAACAGAAACATAGACAAACACACACAAAAACATACACAGACAGCTATGAAAGTTCAGACGAATGTGTCTCTGAATCGAGGCTAATGTGCGGAAAGTCATCCAGACCGCAAAAAAAGTATTTCATACAAATATGTAAGATAAGTAATATTGCCTCATTACAAGGCACTGGTGCGCCCTCACCTGGAATATGCCATCCGAAGGGTGCAGAGGAGAGCCACCAAACTGATAAGGAGAAAGAAGGATCTTAGTTATAAAGAAAGATTACAGGCATTCAATGTATTTAGTCTTGAGAGGAGACGTCTAAGGGGAGACATGGTTAACTTGTATAAATATATATATGGCCAATACCAAAAATATGGGCAAAAGCTATTTCATGTTACATCCTTTCTAAAGACATTGGGACAATCTCTCCATCTGGAGAGAAAAAGATTCAATCTCCAGAGGCAACAATCATTTTTTTACATAAGAACTCTGTGGAACAGTCTCTGACAGGGGCTTGTTACAGCATCAACTTTAAAAAGAATTAAAGGATTTTTCTGTTTTACAAAGAATAACATTATTAGTTATTATTACTTAAATGTAAATAATAAAAAATAACTTTCCTCAAACCCATCCCTTGGTTGAACTTGATGGAAAGATGTATTTTTTCAACCGTATTAATGATGTAGCCCCCCTACTAGGGAAAGATTATGAGGGGGGTGCAAGGGGCGCGTCATCCCGGGGCCTGCCCTGCAAAGGGAGTCTCCATCAACCTTTGGGTTATGGTCTGGTCCAACAGGATTTTCAGTCTTTGGTTTGACGGGCCGCAGAGACGACAACAAAGCTGTTGCCGGCAGTGGGGCCCCCTGTGCCTGGGCAAGCCTTTTTTTGTTTTTTCAAACCTGTAGCCAAAGCCACCACAGGGCAAGATGGAGAGTCTAGAGCAGCAAAGCCGCCGCCAGCAACGCTACAGTGATGGGTGCAGAGCTGTTACTGCACATAAGTCACCAAGCACAGTCGCTGGCAGCTCAATGCAGGGAACTGTTTTCTCCTGGACCAGCTGGGGGACTACACTACCCCCCACCCAGAATGGCAAAGCAGGAGTTCCCGAGCAGCACACACCCCCACAAAGGTGGCACAAGGGACTCGATCTGACATTCCAGTAAGTGGGTGGGTGCCAGACAACCACCAATCAGTTACTTGGGTGGACTATTATTTTTAAGAGGAACATTGGACAGTTTTGGAAGTACTCAAAAACTCCTTAAACTTTGCTGCCTGTTCCCTTTAGACCTCCGATCTAACAATTGCAATATAAAACTTACCTGTCTTCTTCCCTTCCTTCTGCGCTTATTTGTTCTACCCTGGGTGCCAGCATAGGGCAGCACTATCTTGACTTCCCAGGATGCACTGTGTCACCTTCCAGGATCTTGCGCCTACGCAGTGTTTTGTCTGTGCCGCTGGGGCCGGGTGACTGTTGAAAAGCCGTGAGACTTGCAGAGTGGTGTGACGGGTGGAAATCATAAATCATGGGCAACAGTTAAAGTAGAAACAGTAGAGCCCTGTCAGTGGAGTAGGCCCTGATAGTGAATAGGAACCATTAAATAGAGTAGTTAAACCTGTTGGATGCAGTTCTTAGGCCTATTGCGTCATGAAACCACATGATGGCAGTATTGCCTAGGGAATGGACCGAACAGTGCTTTAATGGTCTTGAGTCCTTCTTTAAGTTGGTAAACAGAGACTAAGCCAGATGGCATTGGCAACATTAACTGTCCTGCCATTGGTTGGGACTCGCAACAATAGTTGGAATAGCAACAGTACCAAGGTTACATAAGGAGGAGACCCACCCTTCTAGAGTGTTCTACTGAGTTCTAAGTTGAAGAAGGGGATGCAGTGCAATGTAGTGTGGAGGAGCCGAGAGCCAGCCATGGAGGTGACCATTATAATTGACTGTTGCTGTAACCTGTGGATCATGCTGTACTGACTGTCTGCTGTATTTGCCATGGAAGGAAACCAACCAATAAAGACCGAGTTGAGTTTAACCATGAGTGTCATCTCTGGATCCAAGCGACGTTCGAGCCAGTAGGTGCACCTCCACCCACACATGCCGCACCGACATGGGATGCCTTACCCTAGGTCCAAGAACCCCCCTCGCTCTCCAGAGCGCATGCCCCCAGCCAGGCACGCGCCCGCTACAGTGGCTTGCGAGGCGGGGGAAGGAGGACACAGTGGAGTGGCAGGGCTAAGCCCTGAATTGTCAGTCTTAGACAGCTAAGGCACCAGGGTCTTGGGAAAAGCAGCAGAACGTTGATGATCTGGACTCTGGCAACATCCAAAAGGTATACAGAGCCCCCTCCATATACCATCCAGGTCCTGAAAAATAATAGTAAGAGAGGATCCCTTTTTTCCTTGAAAAGGGTGTGTACTTAGGTTGCCCCAAAATATTGGCTGTACATATGGACTATGCTTCCTGTGCTTTCAGCATGGAATACAAAACTTTTTTTGATTTTGGAGTGTTGGCTTATTTTTTATTCTTGTCAAACTTTTTGGGCAATTGGCCAGGTGTTCTTCACTTATGGGACTTGCACTACCTAGCGAGTATATAACTGCAATCGCTACCTTTATGTTGCTCTTTTTTTATTAACCTGCCTTTCTTAGTTCTATTTCTCATCAATCTTCACAGCCTTAAACGCACTTACGCATGAAAAAGTGTTCCATTTTCAAGCTTCTGCCGTGTTTTTGTAGAGGTATTGGTGTTTGGCAAATAGGCCATAACATAGGCTAGCCCATCACCTTCCTGTGTACTGGGGGGAATAGGGGACATTAGCGCTATGGATGTTAAGATCCGGAGGGGCTATATTGGTCACTGGCTGTTGACTGGACATGGCTGCCTGGGGGGCTGGGTGTCTGAGCTGGGGTCGGCCATAATGAGCCTGGAGTGGAGGCTGCTGGGGAAAGGGGGTATGCAGATTGGAGCTGCCCTGCTGCTTTCCTATACCCCTACTGCATGTGACACAGTAAGAAATAGGGGTGCAAGCTCCATTGGGAGAGGGGTTCATGGGGGGGCTGCTATGTCTTGGCCTAGTACTTTGCCTACCACTGCTCTGCTTTGGCCTAGCCCTTTTGCTAAAACTACTTTGTCTTGGCCTAGTACTTTGCCTGGCACTATTCTGCTTTGCTTTGGCCTAGCCCTTTTGCTAGAACTGCTCTGGCTTGCCCTAGCACTTTGCCTGCCACTGCTCTGACTTTGGCTGAGGTTGTGCTGGCTTTGGCTGACTGTGTGCTGGCATGTGCTTGAAGGAGTGCTGAGGCGATGTGGTCCTTGGTGAACATCCAGCAGGTCTTGGCTTGGTTCAGCTGTCCTGCTTGTGTATGTACGCTTTTTTCCTCCCATCCTGACCTATCTCACTCTGGAAACTACAGTTGTGGAGCGTTGTCTTCTCCACATGTCAGTGTGTGTTGTACAATTTATGCTGCGTTGATAAGTAATTGCGTATTCCTATGCAGGCGTTTGCTCTGACGTGAAGTTCAGACTATTACAACTTCCGGGATCCGCTGGGGAGCGTCAGGATGCTGAGACGACTGGGAAAATGGCACCCTGGCTGTTCACCCGTGAACAAAGACTTTCCAATGGAGGCTCTGAATCATGCGAACGCACATACAAGCAACAAAAAATACGCATAACGAACGCTCTTACGTACAAAAATGAAAACTATTATAGAAGGCTGTGAATCAACCTTTTTATCTATAGATGATTCATGCTTACGGATCTGGTTCATACAATTCAATATCAATCCTTAAAGAAAGAAGCCTGAAGCATCCAGCAAAGAAGTAAAAATGTGTATTTTAAAAAATGATTTCGAGAGAACATTTCCTGTTTCACATTTTTTTATATTTTACTATTTTTAGTTTATGTGGAATAGCTGTGAATAGCATTATGTTGCCTTTTATAAAGCCAGCGTGTCTAAAGAAAGCTGTTGTCACTGTGTAAGGATATGAGGGGACATATTATCAGCGTTCAGTCACTGTAACACAGATGTCAAGTAATATCATTTACAAGAAGTATGTCCCTCTCATTTCCAATGTGTGTGTCACATAATCAGTTGTTCACGACTGTTCGATTAAAGTGGTTCAAAACCCTCGCGGCCAGGCCATGGAATCTAAAAGGATCCAGGCCCGGCCTCTAGCGTGCCCCCAACACTGGATGCCCCGCTCTGTGAGATTGCGTTGTTGATACTTCCCGGCATAAGGTAAGATCCAGTGACACCATCTCTGCCAGTGCCAGTGGCTTCTCTTCGGCTGTGTTCGCTCAGAATGGCTGGCCACAAACAGCATGCCAGGGACATGGCCAGCTGGCTGCACCTTGACACAGCGGCAATTTTGAGAGAGACTACAGGCCGCAGGGCGTCGCTTAAGCAGTGGAAAAGCCAACAACGGACCCCAGCTTTTTGGGCGGGGGGTGGGGCATTGATTGAGTGGCGGTCCCATTTCTGGGTTTTCATTCGCTTTAAGTGTTCTGTGACGTGTGTGCTTCCAGCACAGGGAGAAACCACACCAAAAACACCCACACACACGTCCCACTAGCTGCCACCACCGCCATCAAAATATTTAAACTATTAAAATGGGCTGTTGGACCCCAAACACCACCCCATTCATTTCTGCTGGCAAGTAATTGTGAAGGTCACCACCATGCATTTAATATTCCTCACCCCAAACCGACCGGGCACAGGTAATCCACAGTAATTCCATCCACACTTACCGCTTGGAGAGTCTGATCAGTTCTGCTCTCGAACGATCAGTTAAATCAGCTTGCATCACATGTGTGTGTCGCAGGAGCCTTCAGAATCAGGTAAGATTACCAGTGCCACACAGCAAGTCAGCTTGCCTAGCGGCTGGCCATGGAATCTTTCAGATTTTAGGCCGGCCACACGGCAAGATTGGTCCACTTTAAGCAAAAGAAGCCATTTAAATCAATTTTAATAACACAAAATGTTTCAATTACTGGCACTACTTGGCCTTAGTGCTTCTTAAATAAACCCCACAGTGACCACACACACAAAGAATCAGACTTACCGTGTGACCCTGAACCAACTTACCCCACTGCCTTAATGCCAGATGCTGGAGGACATATTCACCCCCCCCCCCCCCCCCCACAGTCAGGCTCTGGGGATGGCTGAGGTTGAATTATGCTTTAGAAAAGGGATGAAGAATAAGCCTTTTAAACTATACCTTGGACTGGGAAGGTCCCACTGGGTTAAAATTGGGCTCATAATTTCCCTCAAGGGGTAAACAATCCAAGGATGGCTAAGCTGGCACAGGAGGCAGCAATCGGCCCCTGAAGCAGCTGGATGTCGCCGCAGCAGGCAGCGGTGACATCCAAAAGGTAAGTAGCCGATGGAGGGGGGAATTGGCCCCTTTTTATTTTTGGTCTGATGTTCCTCTTTAAGTGCCAACCTGATGGCTCTGGTGCCAGGGGGAAGATGAAAAAAAAAACAACAAAATGTGTGTTTTGGAAAGATGACGGGTGCCCACAGAGAGGGCTCTGAGTGCTGCCTCTAACACGGGTGCCATAGGTTTTTCACCACTGATATACAGGGATTAAAGCAACTCAATCTCAACGCCCTTTATTTAAAGCGGACCTTCACCCTGAATAAGAGCCTATCTTATATGTTTCCCACACCCTGTACATACAGATTGCTTACATTAAAAATCATCCTTCCTGCATCTACTACATGTTATGAGCCTTTAAACATCCAAGATGGAGGCTCATGGAGCATCAGGCAGCCTGCAAACAGGAAGTGTCTTCTGACTGTGTCGCTCTGCATTCTGGGATTGTTGTCCTTTCCCTGACCCCAACCCAAAAATACTAAAGTATTTTTATTAATTAACATTGTACTACCTACCAGTCCCCCTCCCCTCCATATTTTGTCTTTTTTTCCCTTCCTTCATTGACTATGTAATGTCTTTTGTGCTTTTTAATGAGTCTTTAGTGTGTATAGTTTTCTATATATTTTTGTAAATAAATATTGATTTTTATAACATATTCAGCAGTGGTGCCATATATTACAGTGGGTGCTTTGGAAGGTGTGGGACTTCCAGTGTTTTTGTATATAATCATTGTTTCACCCCTTTGTGCACACTGCATATTAATACAAATATATAGCTTAGTGCGGTCTCATATTTCTTCTTTAGCATTAAAATATATTAATTTTAGATGCTGGGGAATATTTTTTGGGCTTTTTATTAAATTATGCTGAAGGTCCGGTTTAAGGGTACGAGGCAGAGAATGCTTTCCTAGAACAGAAGGTATTTGCATACTAACCAAAGATAACATGATTACTCCCAGCATCCTTTGCAGTAGGCATAGCCATGCAAATAATCTCTTTTCATTTCTAACGCTATTCCCAGAGCCTCTAGAAACCACTGGGGTGCAATGCAGGCGTATAGAAATTCATTTTTTACACAGCCATCCACTCCCACCTGTGGACACGCGTTCCGAACACATGGTTTTAGGTGACCCACACGCTAAACCCAGATGGTCCTGTAGATCATTGGAAATCAGAAAGTGATACTTGATTATAAAAGGTTGGGAACCCCTGACGTAGACTACTCCAAAGGGCATCCAGTGCTGAATCCCATGCAGTGATTTTAGGTGCCATAACACAGCTAAAAGGTTTTCTTGTTGAGCCCGGAGCACCACCTAATAAATACTGACTATGAGTCTGGCAATGAAACATCCTCCTCCTGCTTCCACAGCATGGAAATCCTCGGGCGCTCCTCGGAGATTCCATAAAACCTCACTGTGCCTTCTAATAAACAGAATTTTATTAGCAGTGTTTGTTTTCAATGCCAGTTAATTTGTCTGAAATTAAGCGTGTTAGCATGATTCATGGCGGGGGGGATGCGCATTAGCGAGGTGGCAGTGGTGAGAGTGTGGGGTTCTGGGTAATTATTTGCACTCACTGTGCCAGATAAACACAACGTCCTCATCACTTTTCTTCCTATTCTCGGCGCCCTTCATTATTAGGAGCCGTTACAATGGCGGCAAAGCTCAGTTATTAAGCTGCTTTGGGGAAGAGTAATTAGTGAGTCGGGCTGGCAGAAGGGCGACAAACGCTTTAACTTTATTGTGCGGCAGATAAAGGTGGAAACAGATACTTTTTACCTTTTCCATTGTTTTAAAACTTACAGATGATTGAGAACCCCGCCGTCCAGTGCTCGGCAACCCCCCCATTGGACGTCAGGGTGCTCAATCTCGGCAAGCGGTTTAAAAACACTAGAACCGGAGGGAAGAACTGCTGGGAACAAAAGTAAGTATATTTGCTTTGTCTGGACAGAACCCTTTAAAGTGGCTGTAAGACGGCATCCTGTATAATGGGCAAACTGGAGGATTCCAAAGTGAAGTGAGAGCATCCCAAATCGGGAACCAGAGAGATGGAATCATCTGTAGTCTTTTAGATTCCAAGGGTGGCTAAGAGCTGCAAGCAATGCTGGATGGAGCGCAGATATACAGCGTTCCAGGGGTTTTACAAATTGAGGCATCCCGAATCCAGATGTGCACACAAAGAAGACAACCAGAGTCTTATTTGGGGGGGTGCAGGTATGGCCATTGTATGCTTGTGCACAGTTATATAGTTGATACCGTTGATAAAAGACATAAGTCCATCAAGTTCAACCAAGGGTCAGAGTTAGGGAGAATTCTTTTTATTTATTTTTTACTGATAACAGCTAATAGTAAATGTTAATGTTACTTTCTGCTAGAAATGCATCTAATCCTTTTTTGAAGCTGTCAGCTGTTGATGCTGTAACAAGCTTCTTTCCAGTCGGATGGAGCGCCCCCTTGTCTTTAGAGAGGACTTAACCTGAAATAGTTTTTCCCCATATTTTTTGTATTGGCCAATAGTATATTTATATAAGTTAATCATGTCTCCTCTCAGTCGTCTCCTCTCAATTCCCGTAATCTTTCTTCATAGCTAAGATCCTTCATTCCTCTTATTAGTTTGGTGACTCTCCTCTGCACCCTTTCCATAGTCAGAGTGTCTTTTCTATGAACTGGTGCCCAGAACTGGACGGCATATTCCAGGTGAGGGCGCACCAGTGCCTTGTAACCCTACATTTGAACCCCCCACAAATTATATATTCTCTGAAAGTACAGACTTCAAGCTTTTAGACGTACCGGGCTTGTTGGAAGTAATCCCTCAATGAATTCTTTGGTTGCACTAAACAGCATATCCAAGGTTAAGGTAATACCATTTATTGGCTAACTCAATAAGATTGAAAATGCAAGTTTTCGAAGCTGTTCAAGCTTCTTATGCCTGAAGAAGAAGCTTGAACAGCTTTGAAAGCGAATGTCTGAAGAAGAAGCTTGAACAGCTTTGAAAGTTTGCATTTTCAATCTTATTGAGTTACCCAATAAATGGCAGCTTGGATTCCCTGCTTACATTGATGGCTAACACGGTACAACAACTTACTGACACTTGGTTGCACTAAAAAAGAATTACAAAAAAAAAGAATCAAAGCCACATTTTCCTAAAACAAAACTATATGCAAACAAGAAAAAACAAGTTAAATCTGAAAAAGCAAGGTCCCCTGAACAGAACAATACCCAGCATGCATAGCTACTGTCAAGGGAAGAGTTGCCAAACACCCCAAAGTAAAGCATGCGCACCTTACACTTTTTCTACCAAAACAACCCTTTACATTTGGAATACCCCCCATAAACCATATATTTCCTGAAAGTACACATGTACACAGCTTGTTTTATAGGGCTCATCTTTCTGGAAGTAATCCCTCAAAGAATTTTTAGGTTGCACAGAGTTTCCCTAAAAAACATCTAAAAAAGCAGAACAAAAAAATGTTTTCCTAAAACATCAATATGCAAATAAGAAAAAACAAGCTAAATATGAAAGCGCAAGGTCTCCCAAGCAGAACAATACACAACATGCATAGGTACTATTAACCCTTTTAATTGCCCACCTACTTGAAGTTTTGTCACCCTCTGTTGACAGGTAATTTTTCGCCATGTTTAACCGTGATTTTTGCAGGAATTTCCAGGAAAATGATATATTATTTTTTTGTGGCAGAGTTTAGGCTTTAGCATGAAATGTCTTGTTTGTAATTTGTCTTCTGTTTTTTAAAATATTTTTCAATAAAAAAACAAAAAAATTAAAAAAGTATTTTTTAGAAAATTGTCTCCTTTATTTTAAAGAAAACATTTGTTTTATTAAATAAAACCATATTGCATGAGAAAGCCCCACTTCTCCTGATTACAACGGTAACACATATGTATCGGTAGCCCCACTTTCCTGCCCAGGAGACCCCCAAACTAAAAAGAGCACTTTATAACATTTACAAATAAAATATAACTACTATCCACACTATAAAGGGTTAAAACAATTTGGCTGTCCCTTTCTGGGGGGAGGGGGCCCATTTTTTTTGCGAATTTTAGGGGTTAAAAATCCATAAAAACGTTGTGGGGTCCCCCCTACCCAGCATAACCAGCCCTGGGATCAGCTATGCAGGGCTTGTAGAACAGGGCACAGAGGGCAGCTTTGGTGGCCCCCCCATCCTGCTGGCTACAAGCCCACACCACCTAAATTGGCCCCAGGTGACTTGCCAGCCCCTTAAATGTAAAAAAAGAAAAAAAACACACAGAAAAAAATATTTTATTTATTTTTTTAATACTTACTAGAGATGAGCGAACTTTTGAAAAGTTCGATTCGGCCGATTTTCACAAAGAAATTCGGGTTCGGCCGAATCGAACTTTTACGAAGTTCCCCATCAAAAATGCCGGCATGGTGGGAGCGGGCCGGCCGGTCCGGAGCGTGGAGGCCGGCGCCGCTCTCAGCTGTCATCTGAGGGCGCGTCATCAGAGGGCGCCTCTGATGACGCGCCCTCAGATGACAGCTGAGAGCGGCGCCGGCCTCCACGCTCCGGACCTGCAGGTAAGTGTTTGCTTTTTTTTTTAAATGCCGGCATGGTGGGAGCGGGCCGGCACGCTTATAGATTCCCGGGCCGATCACCCCTGGGTGACGGTCCACTTTAAGACAACCTGACGGATCAGAGCATGCCGATTGGATGAACGCCCGCACATGCGCTATGGGACCGGGGAGATGCAAGTTGGTTTTGGCAACCTTCTCACAGAGGGGCCCCCCCCCCCATCCTGGGTTTTGGTCCACTTTAATGCAAAAAAAAAAAAAAAAAGGGAAGATGTATAGCCCGTTGAACCAAGATACACTCCATGGCTTGCTGTAGTAAGCAAGTTGTTCTATACTACTCTATACTGGGTTGTTTAGTTTCTAAAGTTGTATTTCGTTTGCCTACTTCATGATGCCATCAGGGCCTAAGTGTTGCTGGTGGACCATGAAAGGCCAATATACTAAAGTTTACACATGCCACCTCACAGCTAATTACAGTGGACCAAAACCCACTCCCCAGATATCAAGGCCGCTAGATTCCCTCCCACGGGGGCATCGAGAATAGGTCCAACGGTACATGCGCAAGCAGCGGCCGCACTCCCGCTATCCCTTTAGCATGGCGCGTGCCCGTTCCTGACATTTGTATATGGCATGTTACAGGGTAAAGGGGGATGTGGTCTCCACTCCAGCATGCTCGGATCTGCTCACCTTAGACTCGAGATGAAGAGGTGGGAGCAGATCCGAGTGCACTGATTGGACAAGAGGTCGCACATGCACCATTAGAGCGGGGGAAGGGGTAATTAAGATCCGGCAACCTGGGGGAGTTTCACACAGCAGGGCATCCCTGATCAAAACCCAGTGTAGTAAAAATCCTGGGTTTTGGTCTACTTTAAGTATCTTTATGCATGGGTCTATGCCACACTTTCATGACTCATCAAACATGGAAGCGGCAGCCTCCAACCCCCCCCCCTGCGCAGCGGAAGCCTCCAACCCCCCCCCCCTGCGCAGCAGCAGCCACCAAAACCACCCCCTGCGCAGCGGCAGCCACCAAAACCACCCCCTGCGCAGCGGCAGCCACCAAAACCACCCCCTGCGCAGCGGCAGCCACCAAAACCACCCCCTGCGCAGCAGCATCCATCACCCACATGGGCCAGCTCTGCTGCAGAGGATTTGGCTTCACCCACATCAAGCACAACACATGTGGAAAGGCCAAGTAGAGCTCCATGTGTCCCTACCCGGAGGAGGAGGAGGAGGAGAACGGCCTCAGACACAGCGCCATCTTTCCCTGGTGAGGCGGGTGCAGTTGGAGGCAGATTGGCGAGCAGATAGCCAAGCCTTCAGGCTAAACAATGCTTGGTTCTGCCAAACCATAGGGAGAAATATGAGGCAGATATAACATCAGCTCAATTCAGCGGTGGAGGAACTACATAACAGCTACTGTCAGAGGGAGGCAATGCTAGGACAGTGGTAGGTGCTAAATGATAACCTGACATGGCTGGTGGCACTCCAACAAGCAAGAGAACCACCCCTCGCCCTACCAATGATGAAACACACTGGCCTCGATTCAATAAAGGTAGAAAAAAAATTCTCATGGTAGTAAAAAATTAAATTTACGAGAACAAAAAGCCTGAGAATGTCAGTGTTACTGAATCACCATCTAAGAAAAAAAAATGAAAGTCAATGGAACTTTTTTACTCCTAAGAAAAGTAGAGAACTGTTTACTCCTTTCTACACTGTAGTAAAAGCTGCCATTGACTTTCATTGTCTTTATCTAGTGATTCAGTAACATTGACATTCTCAGGCTTTTTTCTCATTAATTGAATTTGTTACTACCATGAGAATTGTTTTCTACCTTTATTGAATCAAGGCCACTGTGTTGGATGTTAAAAACATATTGGTTTTAAAATCTCAGTTGCCTAAAATTCTTCAGTGTTGACAATTCACTATTAGTTAATAGTTAAGTGACAACAATAAACCAAAAACAAAGTAGTGATGTTTTCTTTCAGTTTAATTTTAATTTTACTAAATACATGAAGGGTTTGATGCATACAGCACAATCCTTAAATGGCAAGGCTTACGTCATATCCAAATATACAGATACCACAAAAAAGGACACTGGGAAAAAAACAAAAAAAACAAACAAATTAACTAAAATGAGACGATACAAGGCGGTTCCGCACAGCTTGGGCTAAAATCCTCTGTCTTCCCAGACAGCGCTCAGATGGGACATCCATCCTGGCTGCAGAGGGGGCCACATCCACATAATGTGGGATCTGCTCCTGAATGGCAAAATTATGTAGAGCCATACAGGCAACTATTATCTTGATGACCTTCTCTGGCTGGTACCGGAGGGCCCCCACTGTATGATCGAGGCACCGAAACCGGGTCTTCAGCAAACCAATTGCCTGCTCGACCACTGCCCTGGTCTTTGCATGAGCCTGGTTATATGCAGCATGTGCCGGAGTTTGGGGTCGCAAAATGGGCGTCATGAGCCACGGTAGCAGCGGGTAGGCAGAATCACCTACGATAAAAAACACAAAATTAGCCACATACATCATTAACACTTAATCAGCCCCTCCCAAAAAAAAAAAAAAAAAAAAAAAAAGTACAAGCATTAAAACTGACAAAATGGATTGAGGTAGAGGGGATGCTTCCACTGATACACACAGAGGAGCACAGAGGAGCAGTTAGGCTTTCTGGCACCCGGAGCAAAGATTCGAAATGGGGCACCCACCTGTGCTCAGGCCCCCCCTTTTTGGTGCTCCCCTGACCTGCTGCACCCAGGGCAAGTGCGGCAAGTGCCCCCCTTCTCCCCTCTAGCTACGGCCCTGGATACACAAGTTGTACAGGAATATATAACATCAGCAGTTAGTGAGGATTAATGACAAGACTTACCAAGTAGCCATCCATCAGACAGCTCGCCAGACTCGAACCGATCAAAGAGCGAAGAATTCCTCAGAATAATGGCATCACGGGTTGAGCCTGGATATCCTGCCAGAGCACTAAAGAAACGAAGACTGGGACCAGCAACACACTGCACTTTAATGCAGTGTCCCATGTTACGGTGCCTGCAGAAAAAAAAACAAAGGTCAATAGCTGAGCAGCATTCAAGTACACCTACACTGACAGAACAGATGCTAAGCACAAAGGGCCAAGCATGGATAGGACTGTCTTTAGTCAAGCTGGACCAAAACGCTGCTGGATTGGCGGGGGAATCTATAAGACTCCCGGGCCAATCCATCCCCTCCCGGCGGGTCATCCAAAATCAGGATGCCCCACTGTGTGAAACCCTCCAGGTCACCGGCTACACTTACCTGAATTCCGGTCCAACAGCGCATGCACAGGCCGCGGCTGCATCCCTCTAGCAGGGTGGCTCCTAGTGCGATGATTGGACGAGCGGCCGCGCATTTCCCGTAGAACTGCAGTGAGGTGAGTTTATTCAGGAGATCTGGGGGGTTTAATATAGCGGGGCATCCCCGATCGGGAGAGTGCCCGTGCCAGCCATTCACAAGATACAGGGATATCTTGCTAGAGGGACAGCAGGGATGCGGCTCGCGCATGCGCCGTTGGACCAGGATTAAGGCAAGTGTAGCCACCGACCTCAGGGGTTTCACACAGCGTGGCATCATGATTTTGGATGCCCCGGAGAGGGAGTGGATCGGCCCGGGAATCCTATAGACTTCCGGGCTGATCCTGCTGGGTTTTGGTCCACCTTAAGTAAGGAAATGGGACTTTGAAGATAGACAGTTGTGGACTGGGGCTAAAAAAGGAGGGTGGGAATTTAAAGCTTTTCAATAGAGACAGTGCTGGCCTCTGTGCGCACCACCATGCTTTGGATGGCAGTTTTCAGCCGTCCTGAGCTTGGTTGGCGCGCTCGCCGGGATCAACGCTGGATGGGAAGCGACGTGTGATGACGCATCATTGCAAGTTACATGGCGCCGGAGGGGAGAACTGCCTATCATATAAAAGAGGGAAATTAGTTACATATTGTCGCACCTCTGATGAAGGGCCCGAAAAGGCCGTAAGGTTTAGATTTGGATACACCTGCACGACTAACAGGGTATGCGAATATGAACATTTGTGGATCATGAAGTGCTACTATTGTATGTTTGTTTATATGTATCATTTGAATGCTGCTAACGTGATGGAGAAACGTCTGGGGACGGAGCTGCATATGAGCGCTGTGTGCAATACGTTACTGTTGAGCTTAGCTATATTAACTGTTGATGCAATTACGAGATTTTATGCCATTTATCGACACTTTGGCTGCTACATTCACTGCACTGAGCACTTTACTAATCTATAATTCTTCCAAGATATTTTGTGAGCATATAAGTGCTATTTAATTATATAAATTAGAGCCAAAAGTGTATCTAATTATTTAAGCACATGGTGACTTACAGTATAATCCCGGTTGTTCTATTGTCCATGTATATGGGTCTATGTCTGTTATTTGTAATTATATGTGGAAGAAAAATATTAATCTTTGTGATAACAAAAGAATCTTTTTACTTTAATGATCGTGTGCGCACCCCAACTTGTATATTGGAATGTGCTTATAAGGGGTTGATAAGGATGCGGCACCTGGCTATACCACTACTAAGAATATTGGAGTCTGTCTTGCTGAGTGCTGAACAGTTATTAATTAATTTTTGGGTGGGAATTTACCCATGAGGCAGTGGCATCTCTGCGGCTTCCCGGCCACTCCACCATTGTGCTCAAAGGCTTAAATAGGCTAAATATTTAGGGGAGAGGCTGGGGTTGCTTAAATGAGGGGGTAGAGTGGTGAAGGGCATGGAGGAGGCAAGGATTGGATGGGAGTGTTAGTAAAGGTAGCAACCCAGACTGCCCCAAAGCAATATGGGCCACCGGGCATTTTGCCCGGTCTCCCTATGGCCAGTCCGCCCCTGGTGTTAGGTGGGAGCACATAACTTGTATTTGCACAAGGAAAATTAAGATTTAAATTGGCTTACTCTAGATGGAAGCAGCTAGAGGGAACAAGTGGCAACTAGTTGAAAGGGGGAGATTAAGGTCCACTTTAAAGGAGGCAATACTATGCTAGGGACAACACACTAAATATGGGGAAGCTAGACTCAAAACAAAAGCAACTACATAACATGGAATGAAGGTGGCGAAGGGAAATTAAAGACATACCTAAAAAGATACTGATCAGCAACCAGAGGCACCAGCGCCACGTGCATGCAGTCAATCGCACCCATGACGTTGGGCATATCAGCCAGCTCGTAAAATCCAAACTTAACCGCATTCCAGGCTACCATGGTATCAGGGAAACAGATATACTTGTTCACCAAGGTAGCCATGCCATCAAGAAATGTATTGAGGGTGCGGCTGAGCGTAGGCTGGGACATGCCCATGGATAAGGCGCCCAGCCTCTGGAACGAGCAGTCCGCCAAAAATTGAAGGCAGCCAACCAATTTGGTCATACCCGCAATTGGATGCCCCTTCCTTGTGGTGCGGGCTAACCATGGCCGCAGCTCACTATACAGTTTCTCAAGGGAAACGCGGTTAAATCGGGTCAGCTCGATTAGCTCAACGTCATGCATGAGATTGACATCCACACGAGGCCGATGCATTTCCAAGTCCATGTACATACTCATGCAAAGAATGGCACGACGATGCAGGCGCTCCATCTCAGCTAATGAATCGCCGAAGCAAGCCATAACACTTTCCTGCACACCAATACAACACAATCTCTCCAGGAAATGAGACCATAAGTGAAGCATCAGAAACCCCTTTTATTGGTCCCTCTCAAAGGTCAAATCATGCCTAATTAAGGCTCTGAATCAGGTGCAAGCCCATACTAATCACCTATTAATCACTGCTCACGTATTATATGCATCAACGCAAAAACAACACAAAGTAAATACACATTAGACATGGGAGCAAAAAGGCTTAAACGCACTTACGCAAACACTAATATGTCGAAAAAAATGTCATTAGAAGCTCAAAAATGGACCAAAAAATATACTCACACCTTTTCAAGTGCATTTAAAAGATGCTGCGAATCAAACTTTTTCTCTACAGCCACCCTTCTGTCCAGGCTTCTACTCACCTCCTCATAGAAGCCAATCAGGTTAGTCTGGCAGCTTCTGCCCTTAGGAGAAAGGCCTCAAGCGTCCCCTTTTTACTTGCCAGACTCCTAGCGATTGTGAACATGCACTTCAACTTGCCATCCAGATTAACACATTCGGCTTTAGTGTCATTAACTCTTGCAGTGTTGTTTCCAGTCACTGCCAGTTTGTAACACATGGATCCAGAGGAATAACTTTATGGCACCCCCCACCTTTTCTCAGGCCCACCTTTGGTGCCCCCCTGACCTGCTGCTCTCGGGGGACATGCCCCCTGCTCCCCCCTGCTCATGGCATCATGTACAGAAAGAGAAGCACCATGTGTCCCTGCTGTTTCAGTCTTTAGCTGACTAGTTGAAATGACTAGGCACTCTATGAACAATGATGGAGGCCCATTTAATGTTTGCACGCATTTAGTTACGCCACCGGTTAAGTGCCTTGTTCGAGACCGCTTCAATCATGTCCTGGATGGAAATTGAACCTGCAACTCTCTGGTCACAAGATGGCTTTTTTACCACTAGACCATAGCTGCCCCTTACTATAAGTCACCTCTGCATCTAAAAAGACTGCCAAACAGCCTCCATCATGGGTATCTTGACTTGGGATGCCCCTCAGCATAATACTAAATAAGAAGTCTGAAAATGGAGCAGGGAGCAGCCACAGTATCGAGACAGCAGCACTGAGAGCCAGGACTGCCACTAGGAATTTTGGGACCCCAAACAGCCACATTGTCTGCCCCCCACCAGTTTTGATTTTTTTTCTTGTTAAATTAAAAAAAAAGACAAAAAACTTTCCCCAAAAGATTTATAGTGGACTAAAACCAGTTTGGGATGCCCCACTGTGTGAAACTCCCCGGATAGCCTGCTTTTCTTACCTTTCATCAAGCCCACGGTGTGTGGGGGTGGCTGCATCACTTGCATTCATCGACTGTACTGTGTGCGGCCACACCAGCCATTCATTTGTGGTGCGCAGCCGGAAAAGGATGTAAGTGATGCTGCTGCCCGTCGTGAATGCGCTGTGCGACTGGGGGGTTTCAGACAGTGGGGGATCCCAAATCAGGATGCCCCAGGCAGAGGGTCAGGCTATTTGTCCACTTTAAAGTGGACCAAAACTCAGGATTTTGACTATCCTGAGTTTTGGTCCACTCCTCTGGGGCACCCCGATCGGGGGTGCCCTGCTGTGTGAAACCCCCCAGAGATCGCGAATTAACTCACCTCATCCTGGTCCTACCGCGTATGCGCGGCCGCTCGTCCAATCAGCGCACTCGGAGCCACTGAGCTATGCACGTCAGAGCAACGTCTTAGCTCAGCGGCTCCGAGCGTGCTGGCGACCGCGTCTTGAGCTTCCCTCTAACAGGGAGCGCGTCCGAGTCGGCCATTCACTAATGCCCGCGCATGTGCCGTTGGCCCGGGATTAAGGTAAGTGTTACGGCTACCTTGGGGGTTTCACACACATCCGGATTTTGGATGCCCCAAAGGGAGGGAATGGAGATTCCCGGGGCGATCCAGCTGGGTTTTGGTCCACTTTAAAGCGCAACAAAACCCACCCTTAGCCGCCCCAGAATCTAAAAGATTTCAGGGTGGGCCACTGGCTTTCCGTGCCGTGTAAAACCTTCCAGAGCACCGCTAATCACTTACCGATTCCCTGGTCCAATGACGCATGCACAGGCTCTCATCCAATGAGAGCCGTCTGCCGTGACTACGTCATTCAACAAAGAGCTCTCGTTGTTTTCAGCCATTCAGCTGGGGCAGTGGCAGCGCTCATCCCTATTGAAGTCAATGAGAGGCATGTGCTGAATGACATGATGAGAGCCTGCGTATGCGCCATTATACTGGTGAAGGGTGAGTGCATACAGGCTTTCTCAGGGGTTTCACAAAACGGGGCATCACCAATTTTTAGAATGATACGAAACCTGGGAAAGTCAAATTCCTGGGTTTTGTTTCCACTTTAAGACTGAAACAGCAGAAACAAATGGATCTTCCTTTCTCTAAATGCGGCCAAGTGGGCACAAATCTGATAAATAAGGTGCAGGAGCCACAATGATGAGGCCCCCCTGACCTTCTGGGCAGGGGCGTAACTTGAGGGTGTGAGACCGCACTGGGGCCCAGAAGGTCGAGGGGGTCCCATGATTGTTGTTTCACCACAATATTTATTATATATCTCTCACATCTGAAGGGAGAGGGTGATGGGTGGGGCCAGCAGCTGCACTGATCTTAGCCCTTCCCATCTCTAACTTCATATTGGAGGAGGAGGCAGCAGCATGGGGAGCTGCTAGCAAGGCCTCCTTCTGCTGGGGGGTGGGGAATAGGCAGGAAATGGGTTGGGGGTAGGTGGGGAATGGGCTGGGCACCATTTTTTTTCTTTTAGCAGTTTTTTAAACGTTTTGTTAGAAGTGCAGCAGACGCACTGTGGGGGTAGTTTTCAGGGGCAAATCTGCCCCCCCCTTGGAGCACTGATGCCCGTTCTCCCTCCTGATGGCGGCTCTGCTAAGAGCAATAAAACTATGCTGGGAGTTTTAAAACCTGCATCATGCAATGTAAGAAAGAGGGCAGGGTTCCTCCTGCTACATTGTAGAAATCTTGACTGGCTTGCTGCTGTATTACATTGTAACAGTCTGGCGTTCGGCTGATGTTACAATTGTATTGCTGCACTCTGCTGAGCTACATTATGGGGGTTATTTAAGAAACGCTAAGGCCACAGTGCCAGATGAGTGTCAGGTGAATGTCAGGTATGAGTGTAAAAGGTGTATTTATCAAGTAAAAATCCAGAGCACCTGTGATAGTGCCAGATAGTGTCCCATCTATCAACAGCCCCGGTGATGGGAGGAGTGCCAGCACTGAGTTCCCTATAGTGCCAAATAGGACCAGGCACTCACCCTGCACTGCGTGACCTTAACCCATACATTTAAATGGGCTGGAATGGCTACAATTATTTAGCCTTTATTGTTGGCTGGTGCATGTGCCACGGGATCCCTGGGCTGGTTTGGATTATTTTTGTATACATTTTTGGTACTTTTTTGTTGCGCTGCAAACTTGTGTTTTGGGCCTTTGAGCTGTGTCATGTTTTTATAGTGTTCCTAATACGATTTATTTTCATTTAAAAAAAAAAAAATCCAAGACCCCCAAATAATAAACATTTGGATTCCAACAGGCACTGTGTGCCTGAAATGTGTATTTTTAACAAATATATTCAGCTTGCGGCGCTCCCGGCTGCTTTAGGTGTCACTAGCGCATAGGCATATGAAAGTCTGGCCGGTAGCGCTACAGCTGATAGCGCTGCCAGCTTAAAGCCGGCGTTGCCAGCTAGTGACCCATCTATCAACAGGATGGGACCATACAGTGCCAGACAGGACCAGGCGCTCACCCTGCACTGTGTGGCCTTATCCCATATATTTCAATGGGCTTGAATGGTTACAATTATATAGGCTTTTTTTGTACATGGGTCATGGGATTCCTAGGCTGGTTGGAATTATTTTTGGATTAATTTTTGTACTTTTGTGTTGCGTTGCAAACTTGTGATTTGGGCCGTGAGAAAGCTATGTCATGTTTTTATAGTGTCCCCAATGCAATTCCCATTTTTATTTAAAAGAAACAAAGGGGGGTGGCAGCCGCTCAGACCATTTTATAACTAACCTGGGAGGTGCACGTTAGCAGGGCAATTAGTACACACAAGGAGCCACAGCACTCAGCCCTGTTAGCTTGCAGGCCAGCCTATAATCTGTCTCTAAACTTGGTTAAAAACAGAGGACTCCACACACATCTGCAGAAGTATGCTTAAGCTGCACCACTACGCCAAAGTGCCTCTGTGGGGTGCAGTCCTAACTCTAATCTCTGAGAGCCCATCTGGGACATACAGTGCAATAGATAAATTGGGAGCAGGCTTACCTGAGGTTGCCCTAAACCTCTCAAGTGCAAGCCATGGGGTGGAAGGGTCAAAGACCTTGCAGTACAGGTTAGTTATAAAATGCAAGTTAGTTAAAAAATGGTCTGAGCGGCTGCCACCCCCCTTTGTTTCTTTTGAATTTGTGCAAGCACATGGTGTGTGGGGTCTAGGCTGTATTGCAAGGTCTTTGACCCTTCCACCCCATGGCTTGCACTTGAGAGGTTTAGGGCAACCTCAGGTAAGCCTGCTCCCAATTTATCTATTGCACTGTATGTCCCAGATGGGCTCTCAGAGATTAGAGTTAGGACTGCACCCCACAGAGGCACTTTGGTGTAGTGGTGCAGCTTAAGCATACTTCTGCAGATGTGTGTGACCGAGTCCTCTGTTTTAACCAAGTTTAGAGACAGATTATAGGCTGGCCTGCAAGCTAACAGGGTTGAGTGCTGTGGCTCCTTTAAGCATTTTTATTTAAAAAAAAAAAAAGCTCCAGGACCCTAAAAAATTACAAATTGGGATTGCAACAGGCACTGTGTCTGAGCACCTCTGGCAGCACCGTGGGGGTTATTCATCAAGGAATAGCGCTAGGTAGCGCCTCGTAGCGGCAGGTAGCGTCTGGTGAATGCTGGGCGCTGTACACAAAACCACATTTATGAAAGCAAATCTGGTGAGCGCCTCTAACAGCACCATGTAGCGTCCGATTCATCATTACAGCGTATAGCGCCGGAGCTCTAGCTTCCAGAGCGCCAGGTATTACCTGTCGCTCTCCTATACATTTCAACGTTCCTTTTCTTCTGTTTCAACAGGGTTTTATTATATTTGTTTTCCTCTCAAATAATTGTGTGACGTCTCCTGGCCTAGAAAGAGTCATTTTTGAAAACTTTTAATTTTTTTTTGTTTTTTATGCAGAATTGTCATTACAGGTCTGGCACTAAAGTATTAATGTCACAATGTTACAACAATGTCATTCCATGTGTTTTCACTTTGCTACAGGTGGATATGTGTTCAAAAACAGACTTTAATCAACACAGCGTCTGGCGCTCTATGCTACAGCGCCCAGCTTTAGAGCTCCAACTGTGTGTGTGTGTGTGTGTGTGTGTGTGTGTGTGTGTGTGTGTGTAGTTTTTTGATGTTGTGAAGCGCTGGGAGTCGGTCGCACTGAGCTGGCGCTACCTCTCGCTCCCTGCAGTGCTTTACTGGTGATACAGCGCCCAACATACATCACATTCATTAATGCGGGCCAGGTTACTACAGCAAGTGAGGCGCTCTGTTACAGTGCCCGATACCCACTTACAGCGTCTACTAGCGGTCGCTCTAAGCGCTGCTATACAGACGCTCATCTGCCAATACTTGCCGTTAGCAATGAATCAGCGTCTAAGTACTTTTTTCATAAATATATTTCATCTTGCGGCGCTCCCGGACGGCACTAGGTGTTGCTAGCGCATAGGCATATAAAAGCCGTGCGCTGCGAACACTGCCTGGCCGGGAGCGCTACAGCTGACAGCGCCGCCAGCCTGTCTTGGACGAGGAGCTCAAGTGCCATCTGCACCTTTAATAATAAATTAGCCTCATTATAGCAGACACACATTGCTATTACAATGTCAAAGCGGATCCAAATCCACATTGCTCATCCTGGAGTCTGCTTGGCTGTCCCAGAATTGGGATGCCCCGTTGTGTTTCGTACACATCGCTGGCTTTTCTGTAGCCGCTCCAGGAACCAGTCATTCAGCACTAAGATGTAGAGATGACTCACACATCAAAGGAAGCCGATTACTCTGAAGAATGGCACATATGTGCGCAGTGTTTCCCTGGTGAATGTTGCCAGTCGGGCGGTGGAACATGTGTGGGGATGGTTTTCATGGTGATCTAAATAGACACCTTATGCTTCTGACGTAAGTACATGCCCTAAGGGGAGAGTTATATTGGATTACTATTGGACATGATTAGAGATGAGCGAACTTCTTGAAAGTTCGATTCGGGCGATTCGCCGAATTTCCCCAAGAAATTCGGGTTCGCCAGAATCGAACTTTCACGAATCGCTCATCTGAAAAAAAAAATGCCGGCATGGTGGGAGCGGGCAGGCCGGCTACGCTGTCCTCTGATGACAGCTGAGAGCGACGCCGGCCTTCACGCTCCGGCGCCGCTCTCAGCTGTCATCAGAGGACGCGTCATCAGAGAGCGCGTCATCAGAGGGCGCCTGAGAGCGGCGCCGGCCTCCACGCTCCGACCATGCAGGTAAGTGTTTGCTTTTTAAACAAATGCCGGCATGGTGGGAGCGGGCAGGCCAGCTGCGCTGTCAGGGGGGCGGCTTCCGCCGCCCGATGACAGCGTAGCTGGCCTGCCCGCTCCCACCATGCCGGCATTTTTTTTTTTTATTTCAGGGAAAATTCGATCGGCAAGAACCAAAAAAAATTCGGGTTCGTGCCAAATCGAATTTTCCCTGAAATTCGGAGCGAATTCCGGTTCGTCCGAACCGGTTCGCTCATCCCTAGACATGATTATTGATTTATGATAGTAGCATACTTTGCACAGTTCACATTGTGCTTTAGGTTTCACATAGAATAATCAGTTGCTATTTATTCACTTACTAGCTTTGTTGCTACTGTGTATACATTTTATATGACATGTATTATGACATTTTTGTAATGATTATTTTATTATTTATTGTCCCTTGATGCAATGTCCCCTATGGCCATTAATTTATAGTATCAGGTTAGCCGTGTGTTACTCACCTGAAACTGTTCATGATTTAATGGGCTTTTTTAATGTAAATGTTATGTTGTTGGGGGTTATGATTACCTTATTAAGTTGGTATAAGTATAATTCAATAATAAAATCTGTTATGGATTGTCAGGATCTGGGGTGCTAACGGCAATGACTCTGGAAACAGTTCTTAGTGGAAATAATAAGCAGTTTATTGAAGACAAAGTCCAACCGAAAAAATCTCTTAAAATTCAGAGTATAATGCAGGGTATAATGCAGTACAGTCAGCTGTTTCCTCACCAGCTTTAGCAATGTCCAGTGTCTGATAGGTACGGAGTATTGCAAGTCCTCAATATCACAGGTCCACCTTCAGGGCATACAAGCCCAGGCTGCTAATCCACAGGTTAAAATAACCCATAACACATAAAGTCCTTCGGAGGCAGTTCAGACCTGTAGGTTTTGGGAGCAGCAAGGCACAGGCTCCTTATACCAGTCTCTCCTTCTCCACACTGGAAGCCTCAGCAGCTCCTTTTATTAGGCTTCCTTCCTTCAATTAATCTAATCATCAGGCTGAAAAAACCAAGGGAAATATAGACACCATCCACCACTTTACCACAGGATATATCGCATTGTCTAGGTGGTATATTTTATTCCGTTCTGTGTGTAGCATTGATGTGCTGTCTGCATGGTGTGTTGACAGTGAGGGCTGTAGGTTTCACAGGATACAATAAAAATGTCATCACCTTGTTCCCCCAACTGCTAACGTACAGTGACGGCACCGGGGGGCCCACAGGTGCTGCAAGGTGGAGGAAGGCTGCTCGTATGGGGCCCCATTCTGGCACAGGTCCGGCAGCAGCCGCCTGTCCTGCCTCTATAGTATGTAAACCCATGCTTCCCTCTGTCCCCCCTCCGATGCTACATAACCCTCAGTTAGTCAGTGTGGGCCTGATCATTTAAAGTAACCTAAACAATTAATCATTTCCATTTATTAGTTTCCTGTTTGGTGTCATCTAATGGAATCAGGATGTGTGAGCCTTCCTATGGAAGATGTGGATAGATGAGCCGTCCATCATTCTGCTCACTCATTATACACTCCATACCTGGCAGTCATTAGGCAGCACGGTGCCCGGCACGCTCCAGAAATATAGAATGTTCACAATGTTCACAAAAGGTTTTCCAGCAAGAGAAGTCTCCTAATAATAGCTTCTCCTAGTAGGAATAATATAAAAATGACAATACTTCATGATTCAATTACTCGGGCATCTTATTTTTACAACAAGAAAGAAAATGACTTTAAATTTAAAGCCCAACTCCAGCCAACTGAAATATTTTTTTGTAAGTTTTGGATAGAGTGGAGAACTGTTAGAACTACCTTAAAAGTATCATTCAGATAGAGAGTCTCTGACCCATTTATTCACCTGCTTCTGTATTCCCACACGACTGCCAGCAGCAAGTGAGGTTTGCGGGGTGGGCTTGCAGAGTCATTTGTGTCTGCCCGTTTGGCAATCCCCACATAGGACCAGATAAAGTGTGGTGACGGCCCCTCACAGGGGCATATATAGCCCTGATGGGGTCCCATAGCAGGGCCACATTATGGGCCCTATAAGCCCAGCCCCTTCCGAACAGACACTCCCGGAACAAGCAGGCAGCATGCGTATGCTGGAGGTGCGGGGGACTCGGGGGAGGTATGCACAAAGGCATGGGAGGCGCGCACAGAGGCAGAGGATGCGTGTGCAGAGGCAGGGGAGGTGCCCACAAAGATGGGGTGGGGCAGAGTGAGTGGTGGTGGTGGCAGGACTGGAGAAGCTGATGAAGAGGAAGGAGGTGGCATGGATGGGTAGGTAAGTATGAAGATCTTCTGCCGCTGGCCTTGGGCGTATATTCTGTAGAGACGGTGGAGGTAGCTCATGCAGCATATAAATCTCTTTTTAATTAAATTAAATTTAATTAATTAAACTTGTTTTTGCTTTGAAATGTTTCATGTTGTTTTCTTAAAATATGTAAAAATATAAATATTTGGATTGGAACCCACATGGCACATGTAAAGAGAAAAATAAAACATGTTAACACATGTGTGACTGTATATGAGCCCCAATTTTGAGATACTTACCCACATCCGGCATCCTATTAGGGGGCCTCCGCGGCGCCATCCCTTCTTTGGGGTCTGTATTGAAAAATAACCTGAGTTTCTATCTCGGGTGGCCCCATTGCCGCATACTACCCCTCGGATGATTCTGTAGGTACAGAGAAGCACAAGACACCATCTATCAGGTACCTGGTTGGGTGCTGATTGCAGGGGAGGCTGCTCATGTCTCTCGAGTCTAAAAAGCTTATTCATTACTAACGCCAGGTAGCGACATATGAGCGTCTGTAGAGGGGATTTCAGAGCGCTCGCTAGTAGTCGCTGTGATTGTTCATGGATCATTGTTTTAGAACGCCTGTCGCTGTCCGGCATTGATTAATATGATATGTGAGTTGCAGTACTACGCTGTAACGGAGCGAACCGTAACGTCAGCTCAGTGCGACTGACTCACACCACATTCATCAAAAAAACAGCCTCAAACATCGCTCAGCGCTCAAAATCATGTAATTGTAGGCCATAGCACCAGAGGCTATATGATTATATCTATATCCACTAGTAACAAAGCAAAAACATATGGAATTACTTTGTTATAACATTGTAACATGAACACTTGAATACCAGACATGTAAGGACAATTCTGCATAAAAATATTATCAATCCAAAAAGTTTTCAAAAATGTCATTTCCTAGGCCAGGATACATGTCAGAAAGTTTTTAGTTATTTTTTTAAGGGAAAAAAAATGGGATCAGGAAAAGGGATTTAAGGATCGTCCATAGAAATGCATGGGAGAGCGCCAGGTAGCGACAGGTAAGACGTGGCGATCTGCAAGGCTGAACACCGGCGCTGTACGCTGAGCCTGGGATAATAATGAATCGGACGCTACATGACGTTGTTCCAGTTGCTCACCAGATTCGGCTTCATAAATGTGTAATTGCGTGCCGTGTCCGGCGTTCACTTGCAGCTACCTGCCGCTGTACAGGCACTCTCTGGCGCAATCCCTTCATGAATAGGGCCCTAAGAAAAGTAATAAATGTTGACTTACCACCGTGATGTACTCCTGCTGCTCCTGGGTGTACATGGTGGGTGCCATGTTGGTCTTTTGATTGTCGGGAGATCTGGGGGGTTTCACACGGGGAAGTGGACCAAAATCCAGGATAGTCAAAATCCTGGGTGTTGGTCCACTTTAAATAAACACAACTGAGGTCCAATTACCCACTCACTTATGTATAAAAGAACACAGCTGACCCTCAGACTTTCATGGCAGTACTTACTTAGGAGCTCACAATGCCCAAACATTGGTGCCACCACAGCCAAGGAACCTGCAGGACCTGGTTCAGGGACCGCAGCCTTAGGCCCCGTTATTCGTCCCGCAGGCACTCCCCTGCTGACAACCACACTAGCCACTCTGAGGAGGTCACCTGCAGCAGAATAAGGCTTCAGCAGCGAGTCACACAACCAGGGGCATAGCTAGGAGGGAAGCAGGGGGGCACTTGCCCCAGGTGCAGCAGGTCAGGGTACGGTAAAGAGGGGCCTGAGCACAGGTGGGGACGCCATTTTGAATCTTTGCCCCGGGTGCCAGAAAGCCTAGCTACTCCTCTGCACACAACCAAGGCTCCTGTGGCTCAGGCCACAGTCCACCATAGTCCAACCAACGGTTGGGATACTGGAGACCTGTGTGCGGGGGGGGGGGGGGGGTGGCTCACACATTGGACAACTCTCTAAATCAATAATTTCCTTGTTTTTTTTATAGGTTGCAAACTGGTGGGAAATAACTAAGAAGCTCCAGCTTTCACATGGCGAGGAGCGGGTTATGGAGATGCTTGACCCTAACACATACCAAGGTGTGGTGGGGACCTCAGACACCATTCATGTGCCCACCAGTGGTAAGACTTGGGTGCTAAGTGTAGCTTTGCACAGGGGTGAGGAGGGCTAGCAACCGCCAAACTGGGACACACATGTTGGCCTAAAACACACACAAATGGTATTTTGAAATCTTTCAATGTTATCCCTAATCTTGAGGCAGCAGCCAAGCTTTAGGGTCCACAAGTAGATGTGGGACCCAGTGTGTAACCCTTGCTGGGGATTGGAAGGAGGGCATATACTGTAAATAGTCAACTAACAGTGCATTTACCTTGACCTTGAGTTTGCAGCAACCCCCCAGTGAGAGCACCTCGGCCTCAAGAGCCTCCACCTGCGGCCACATCTGCCCCGTCTGGCTTGTCTACCACTGAGCCACCATCAAGGCAATTCAATGGGAGTGGGGGGGAAGAAGTAGGTGATCCCATGGAAATGTTTTTTGGGATGGAGTCTGTGTTGCACCATTGACCAAAGCACTGAGCGTCCAGGAGAAAGTGATCCCCACCCTGCAGCCAGGCGGCACCTGTCTCTGGTAAGGTGGTGCCAACTCATGGAGGCCAACAGCACCACTTTTAGGAGAAACTCCTGATGATATTTTAGAGTGGTGCACCAGGCCGCCAGTTTAATCCATGAGGACCTGGCTGCAGTGGTTCTGGAGCAGAAGTGCCACAATCAACGGTTGGAGTCGCTGCTTGGGGCTATGGTGAAAGCCAACCAGCTAACCTCCCAAAGGCTGGACAGGCCAGAGGTGCAACAACCAGCCAACAACGACAACCTCCCCCTAACCTGGCATGCTGGGCTGTGGGTGTCAAACAGCCACCTTATTTTGTTGTAAATCCAAATTGCGGCCTGAGTTGTGGCAGACCAAACAACTTGGGTCTATTATTAGATATAATATTAGATATAATATAATACAACTTGGGTCTATATTTTATATATATCTGGAAAAAAATAATCAAATACCATTCACTGTTTTTGGATATTTTTTATTTCCTTAGTAGCACTTACTTTTCCAGACTTTTATTAACCCTGTCCAATTTTTTCTTTCCCCTGCTGGGCTGAAACTCTGTTCGGGACTCTAGGATATGGGCGCCGCCATCTTGCCTCAGAAGCACCACATACTGAGGAGAGGGGGCAAAAGTACAGGGGGTGGTTATAACTGTAGTTTGCACAGAGAAGTGCTGGGGTCAGGAAAAGGACAGAAATCCCAGAATGCAGAGTGCCATAGTCAGTAGATATTTCCTGTTTGCAGGCAGCCTGAGACCCCATGTGCCACCATCTTGGATGTTTATATGCTCAGAAAATGCAGTAGATGCAGGTAGGATGTTTTTTAATGTGAGCAATCTGTATGTACAGGGTGGGGGAAACATACAAGATAGGCTCTTATATAGGGTGAAGGTCTGGTTTATTTTTCTTAAAGTGGTCCAAAACCCAGGATTTTGACTATCCTGGGTTTTGGTCCTTGCCCCCGGGTCACCCCGATCGGGGATGCCTGGCTGTGTGAAGCCCCCCCAGGTCATCGGAGCAAACTCACCATTTTCTGGTCTTACGACGCATGCGCAGCTGTCTCGACACCCATTTTTGCACCGACCCCAATGCTAAAAGGAATGCAGGCTAGTGTTGCCCTCTGAGCCCATATTCCCGGCCAGGTGACACAGCCACCTCTCAGCACCGCGACTTAGTTCTCTTAAAGTGGACCAACACCTGATGCTGATCAGCTCCCTGCCTGCCGCTGTGTGAAACCCCTCAGGACGCCCGCAAATCCTACCTGTTCCTCGTTCCAACGGCGCATGCACGGGCCGCCGCCGCCTCTCTCACATCCCTCTAGCAGGGCACGCACCCGCGCCGGCCGTTTGTGAATGCTTGTCCGTCGACGGACCTCGCTTGTCCATCGGCGGTGATTGGTGGAGCGAGTCACGTGGGAGCAGGGTCAGGTGAGTTTTTGGGGCTTTCTGGGGGGTTTCACACACCCCCCATCAGGGTGCCCCGCGGAAGTGGACCAACACCCAGGATAGTGAAAATCCTGGGTGTCGGTCCACTTTAAGTAAGTGACACCTTAATAAATTAATCATGGCAGCGATAAACTGACCTCAGCAAACGGCGTTAATCAGATAAGTGTTCTCGTAGGAGGACGCGCCTCTGCATTCATATAACTGTTTAAACATTAAGCTGGGAAGCCAGCCATCAGATAATGATCCAAGGGAATACACTACATAAACCAGCATTCAATCATTAAAGCAGTACTCCAGCCAAGCACGCCAATACCACTTCTTGCTTCTTGTCGAACAGTTTCCATGATTTTACTTGTACAAGTTAATAAACCTCTTGAAAATTGTTAGTGCTAAGTTAGTGCTAATCCAGAGACAAATCACACTGTTATGGTATTGTAGCTGCATGTAGGGCAATACTTGTTTCACTTTTATTCCATATCTCACTTACCCCCCAAGGGGAAACCTGTCCGTTCCTGCAGTGAAGCTCTCTCACTTTGTCCAGGCCGGCTATTATGGTGTTCTTTCCCACTATGCAGGTGCTGAGCATATAGCACGGATGTGGTAGGTCTAAGTTAATGGTGACAAACAGTATTACCTTTACTGAAGGCTTCACTACTGATCCTCCCTCACTGGCTCACCTATTGGTAAAGTCAGTGAGGTGTCCAGCCTTCTCATTCAATTAAAAGATAACTTTTAATCCAAAGGTTTAAAATGCCGTAATTCACATAAAGTGCAAGTGTCCTTGTGCAAAATCAAATCATCAAACAGAATTATATGCGTGCTCGGACCTTATAAATGTGTGCCCCACAGCGGGGACTCTGTGACGCGCTTCGGGCATACTTTTGCCCTTAATCATACATCACCTATTGGTATAGCACAGAGCCATTCCTAGGGGAGGGGCGAGCAGGGTGATCACCCAGGTGTCAAGGCCATTGTGTATACAGGGGGGGTGCCTTCACCTCAGCCATCCTTTTTTCCACAGAAGGGTCAGGACCATTGTTAGTGGTGCTGGCCATATGCGAGACCCTCATTTCAATAACTGGTGAGGGTGCACTGCCTGCTGCTAAGGGAAAGGCACGGAATAGCACATACCTATGGGACGCTGTTTGAAACCCCCCAGAAAGCCCCTAAAATCTTACCTTATCGGCGACGGACAAGTGACGGATAAGCCGCCGCTGCTTCTCGCGCGTCCCTCTTACAGGGCGCGCGCGCCGGCCATTCACAAACAGCCGGCGCGGGTGCACGCCCTGCTAGAGGGACGCGCGGGAGGCGGCGGCGGCTTATCCGTCGCTTGTCCGTCGCCCATAAAGTACGTTTTTAGGGGCTTTCTGGGGGGTTTCACACAGCGGGGCATCCCGATTTCGGCCCACGGGGAGGGAGCTGATCGGTCCGGGAATCTTATAGATTCCCGGGAGGATTAGGGGTGGGTCTTGGTCCACTTTAATGCTCCCTTGCTTATTTATCTTATGGTTTTGTTTGGCTTCATTTCTTTTTGTTATTTATTTTTTGCATCATTAGGCGAAAAGTTTATACACCAGCAACTCAGTTTGTTGAACCAAACATTTTTTGCCTGGATGATATGGCATTTTCTCCCTCCATGCTCCTCTTTTCTAGTGATGTAGATAGTCACATGAGGGGATTCCAGAAAGGCTCCACCTATGCACTATAAAAGCTTCCTTTCCTGGTGGCCGCCATTAATCCTGGCTGGAAGCGGACTTGTGTCCCCCTGTTTAAGAGATGCCGACGTAGGGTACTTAAGATGCCGCTGCTTCCATTTGAAGACCCCGGACTATAAACCCCCAACCCAGCAGATCAGGAAGAAGACACCAGCCTAAGAGGGACAGAAGAAATAATACTTGGAACAGTGAGTACTGTTTTATTTAACTTAAACCAGACCAACAGCCTGGCACAGTTGGAAAAGAAAGGTAGCTGCCATTTTGGAGCTTCCTCTCTGTTACAATGCACAGTAGCAGGAAGCCAAGCAGCACTTCCTGTTTGCAGGCAGCCTGCAAATGCATGAGCCGCTATTTTGTTTTTAAAATTTACCACAGCAGGAGTTAGAAAAAGGTAAATGAATTTTTTATGTGCAGCAATCTAAATTGCCCCAGGGAGGGACGCATATGAGCACTGTCTGTTGTGCTGGTCTTGTTTAAGTGATTTTTGACTGTTGGTCCGCTTTAATAAATGTTTGGTGTCGTGTCTTATTTTTTTTACTATTGTCTGTAAATTGTTAACTGTTAAAGTGGACCAACACCCAGGATTTTGACTATCCTGGGTTTTGGTCCACTTCGGTGGGGCACCCCGATCGGGGGTGCCCTACTGTGTGAAACCCCCCAGAAAGCCCCGAAACACTCACCCCACCACGCTCCCACGTGACTTGCTCATCCAATCAGAGCGCTCAGAGCCGCTGTGGTATGCACTTACAAGCGGCGTCCAACCACAGACGCGCTGGAGGCCGCGTCTTGCGCTTCCCTCTAACAGGGAGCGCACCCTGCTAGTGGGAAGCGCGAGACGCGGCCCGCGCATGCGCCGTTGGAACGGGGTTGATGTAAGGTTTGTGGGCTTCCTGGGGGGTTTCACCCCGCGGGACATCCCGATTTCGGATGCCCCGCGGGGAGGGATCTGATCGACCCGGGAATCTTATAGATTCCCGGGCCGATCCCCCCTGGGTGTTGGTCCACTTTAAGGGGTTCAGAGGACCCCTATAACAGTTAACAATGTAGAGGGGGGGCAGCAGGGTCAGACTGGAGCACCTTGGACCCACCAGAGGAAATTATAATTGGTGTCAACTCTTCAGCTAAACAATAATTAAATTGTAATAATATAAAATATTGACCTAGTAACTAAAGTAACTTACTGAGGAAATAACAAAACATTATTTACTCTTAGATCTCCTGTCCTGCACTGATGGTTGCCTTGGATGGGTGCCTGGGGCCCACCAGAGGATTCTTTGGTTCTCTGGTGCAGGGGCGTAGCTAAGGGGGAGCAGGGGGGGGGGGGAAACATGCCCTGGGTGCAGCAGGGTAGGGTAGGTGAAGAAGCGGGTCCTGAGCACAGGTGGGGGGCACCATTTCGAATCTTTGCCCTGGGTTCCAGCCTAGCTACTCCTCTGCTCTGGTGGGCTACTTCAACACTGGGGGCCAGCATGTCACATGCCAGGACTGGTGGGTGGCATGCTGATTCCCCTCTGCCCTATTACCCGACCCCACTCTTGGGCACTGAAGCTGTGGAGGAGCCTGGTGCCCATCGGTATGTGCCCAGTGTTCTTCCTGGGGCACTCCTGGAAGAGCGCCAGACCTGTACCATAGGGCATAGGGGTTGGTAAAGGGGCTGCTTGTAGCCCCCTGCACTGCAATGATAAAAAGCGGGAGGGGAGCTCATAGATAAGCATTACAAACTAATCCCAGGCCCCCTCCCCCACCTAGAACAGCAGGCTAATGCCTATTGCATAATGGCATAATGTTATTACCCGTTTATTGTTATAGATTCACCTATATAACGAGAGCCAGAAAATTCCTGCTTTGTTAATATTTCACAACTCAACTAAGCCAATGAAAACCAATAATAAATATTAGCCATCCACAGCTGCAGTGTCATTGGCTACAATGGAATTAGCAATGATTTCCAGGATTTACTGTACGGAGGGCTATTGATTGGGTGCTGACATAATTATGCAGAATACAATAAGATTATCTATACAATGACTGACCTCTCTCAATGTCATATTTATTGCTTTCACAAAGCCTAACTGGGCTTTATAATAGCTAGGAACTTAATAGTGGATAAAATTGTAAATAATATAATGTTGTTAAGTTATGGCTAGTTCCATTTATTGTATTTCTCACCCTATAGGACGCATTTATTTTCCCCCAAAAATGTGTGTGTGTGTGTGTGTGTGTGTGTGTGTGTGTGTGTGTGTGTGTGTGTGTGTGTGCCTGGTGTGTGTGTGTGTGTGTGTGTGTGTGTGTGTGTGTGTGTGTCCGGTCAGTGCGTCTTATCGTGTGAATGTGAAAAAAAAAAAGTACATTCCCTGCCTCCCTCACTCCCCTCCGCCTTCGTAGCTGCCAGTGCCTGCCGCCTCTGGAGCCGCCGCAAGTTCAGAGAGAGCTGGTCCTGGCCTCCAGGTGGGCCGTGGCCCGTGACTCGTGGCAGCATCCAAAAGATAACTCAGACTTACATCACTAAATGAAAATGGGGATGCCCAAACTCCCCAAAGAGTCAGTTCCAGAGACTTATTATTGCACACACCAGAAAAGGGATAAAGAATATTATTACTAGTTACTACCACAATGTACAATACACTAAAAGGACAATTTAAAATATATAAAAGACATACAATATCATAATCTGCCACAGGGGGCACTGTTGTGCCGGGCTGCCAATGGGACTAATGAATATACACTAAATTAAATCCACCAAACCTGAGGAGTCCCACCACTCCCCAATCTATCCTCTCCAAGGCATGGCACCACTCAAATATATGTATGAATAAAATGCTTCTTTATTAATGGGCAAACAACTATATGCACAATTACAAACTTTAAAAAATAATTAAAACACATATATATACACCAGTGAAGATAAAACGGGGGGGGGGGGGCAGAACACGGGGGGGGGGATCGTGGTGGGTAAGTTTAAAAGGACGGGATGTGAGTGGATACGTGTGTGTGCCCTGGTGAAGTGACGCGTGTCGTCACGCAACGCGTCGGCGGTAGCGGGGGGTGTGCATGCTGATTGGCCTATTCTGACATGTAAGCTTTATTATTGTTATTGTCTGTTTTTCTGTTCCCTGGCTGTCCTCTTATCAGATGTATTGGTACTATATATTGTGGTAGGACATGGGTGTCTGTTTTTCTGTATTAGCACATAGCACTTTAATTAGCACATTGCACAGCTTTTTGTAATTTTTGCACAGTAGAGAATAGTAGTTTAGTTCATTGTTGGTACGGAGCTTCATATTGTAACAGTCAGGGCTTTCAAACAGCCATCATATTTTATTATTATCATTAATTACGGCCCAAAAGCTATTACCATCTTCAGGGGGTGGCGTGTGGTTTGCCTCCCCCTCCCCCCCTGTGTTCTGCTCCCCCCCTGTTTTATCTTCACTGGTGTATATATATGTGTTTTAATTATTTTTTAAAAGTTTGTAATTGTGCATATAGTTGTTTGCCCATTAATAAAGAAGCATTTTATTCATACATATATTTGAGTGGTGCCATGCCTTGGAGAGGATAGATTGGGGAGTGGTGGGACTCCTCAGGTTTGGTGGATTCAAATAGTGCACTGTGTGTGCCTCTATCCTCCCGTGTGCACACTCCATTGATTACAGCTGGTGCGGTCTGTTTCCATTTCCCCGTTCCCTTCTTGTTTTTACTACACTAAATTAAACATATGCCCTTATTCATCAAGCGATAGCACCAGGTAGTGTCTGACGAGCGCCAGGTACCGCCAGCTAACGGCGGCTACCGACTCAAGTACGCCCGGCGTCGGCCACAATGACGCATTTATCAAGCTAAATGAGGCTAGCGCCGGCGAGAGCGACAGCTACCGCGGGATTCATCATGTAGCCGACTGCAACGAACAGCGCCGCTGCTAATCCCATCACAGCGGCAGGTATGACCTGTCGCTCCCTGGCGATGTTCAATGCATTTCAATGGAGCAATCTTTAATAGATCATAATTACTTGCTATTAATGTTTCTTTTTTTTTTTTTTAATGTCAAAAATTCTGTGACCACTTCTGCAATGTTAGGATATTTTTTTAAGGTAAAAAAAAAAAAAATGATTTTGTGCAGAATTGATATTACAGGTCTGATATTAATGTATTCATATTACGGGATGTTTATAAAAACTTGTATAATTTTACAATCAAAAAATATGGTTGTTTGGGGGTTAAAAACTATTTTAAATCCATCGCCGCCAGCGCTCTGGGGTTTAAACAAGGAATTCACAGCGCGAAAAAATTCGGAGCGTGATTTGTTAATGAATCTGCAGCAAGCCGTTCGCTCTGGCCATTCGTTGTCAGGCGCACCCATACAACGCTGAACCTGTGAAACAGCGACCCCTAAGCCCGTATTCAACATTACCGCACACCGACTGAGTCGCTGTCAACAAGCAAACCCCGGCCAAGCACAGCGAATACTAGCTGGCGCTGTGAAAATCACGCTACTGGCGCTCATCTGTCGCTACCTGGCGCTATTAATGAATCGGCCTCCCCATGCTCACAAACTTATATTAGAAGTTATCATTCATGATTATAATATAAAGTGCTAAGTGCCTCAACATAAATTGCATCAATAATTAGAGAGACCTCAATATTATTCAATACCAAAAGCCATCATAGATAATTTGCAATAGAGGCCAAATCATGAGAATAAAGTGCTACTTATCTTACTAACAGGTTATGCATGTGTCCAGGTCAGCAGATGCGCCCCCCAGAGAAAGCCCACACGTTCCGAGACCTAAAGTCTCTTTCTCAAGGCAGAGTTCTCTCTAATTATTGAGTGGCAGATTATGATATTGTATGTCATTTATGTATTTTAAATTGTCCTTTTAGTGTATTGTACATTGTGGTAGTAATGGAATAAATATTATTTATACCTTTCCTGATGTGTGCAATAATAAGTCTCTGGAACTGACTCTTTGGGGAGTTTGGGCATCCCCATTTTTTGCATTAGTAGTGTTCACTTGAGCTATATCCAGAGCACTGCGCCACATTTATTCTTAATAGGTTGGTGCCATCCAGTTCTAAGCAGTACTAATCAGACTTACATCCAGGGCTGGATTTAGTGTGGTGGGGGCCCCTGGGCACAAAATCTGGTGGAGGCCCCAGTATTTCTTCCTTTAAAATAATAGTCCAACCAATTAACTGATTGGTGGTCTGCATACTGGAACCTCAGATTGAGTGACAGCTCTGCACCCATCACTGTAGCGTTGCTGGCGGCGGCTTTGCTGCTCTAGACTCTCCGTCCTGTCCTGTGGTGGTTTTGGCTGCCCAGACGCGGAGGACCCCACTGCCACCGATAGCTTTGTCGCGGGCCGTCAGACCAAAGATTGAAAAGCCTCCTGAACAAGATCATAACCCAAAGGTTGGTGGAGGCCCCCTTTGCAGGGCAAGTGGTGGAGGCCCCGGGACTTGCGCCCCTCTTATAATCCGGCCCTGCTTACATCAAGTAGCAAAGTGTTGCATATAGTAGTTACACTCTAATTTCTCAACATTATTGTAGGCCTTAGTTATTCTTTTTTTAGCTACAGCAGGTACAGCACCATTCCACTCACTCGAGTTGGTACCTGGGCCTTTATCTCCCTTCCCAGATCCCTGTCGAGGGTCCTTAAGCTCTTGGCCCAGATCCCCAGTAAAACGTACCTATTCACGGATCCAACTGCACGTGTGCGAGCCATGGACGCGCAACGCTATACTGTTAGCCAGGCATGTAAATGGCTGGCATGGACACGCCCCCAGCTAGATGTCATCAGGGATGCGGCCATTGGTGTGCTCAGCTCTTAGCCGGCCTGCCCTGAGTATTACCATCCAGGTTAGCTATCCCCCTAATGGCACTGCTAAACATCCCCACTAATCATACCTATCACATATTTTTTCTATATTTTTCCTTTTAAACTACAGATATATCCTGATAGTCTCTGGTGCTTTATTATGAAACATTTTCCTGGTTGTATCTGTATCCCTGTACAGCTCTTCTAAGTTTTTGGTCTCACCCATTACATTGCTCAGCTGTATGGCATTGGCTGCCTTGTTAATCCACCACTTAGGGCACCAACAGCGATTTGTACAGTCCAGTATGTTGTCCAGCCAAACGTAGTATAAAAATTAACTTTTAATAATAGAGCTTAAAAAATGGAAACAGCCCATATGTGGTAAATACATGGTAGTCCGCTCCTAATGGCTAAATAAAGCAGATAAAAATCCTGTGTGACGCGTTTCAAGCCACTACGGGCTCTTAATCATACAACCGCGACTTCCTAAGAAGAGAAAGAGCAGAAAAGTAAGAAACATGTAAGGAAACTTTATTTTCTGCTTAGCAAAAACGTATGCCATATTGAGAAATAAGTGCTGACTGGGCAGAAGTCTGGCTGCTGCTCGGGATTTCGGCTCATCTCTAGAATACGGAGCTAATAGTCCATGTTATTATTCGAGCAATGACTGGGCACGTAATGGCCTACTCCAGTGCTTACCGCTGTGAAAAGGCGGGTGTGTAATAATTTATACTGCACTAGAGAGAGTTGTTTTAAGGACAGTACAGAAGTGTTATTGTATAATTTTTGCTTTAAAGAGGACCAAAACCCACCCTCGAGTCTATGCCAGCACATAGTGTGACCAGAAAACGGAGATGAGAGATGCAGCAGGTTATGAGCGCCTCCAGCCTGCCAGCACATAGTGTGACCAGAGAGGAGGGAGGAGGCCCGGGTTTCATAACTGCAGAGAGAGGCAGCCAATCGAAATTTCTGGGGAGGGAGTGGGGGGTGTTTCCATTTTCGGTCCACTGAAGGTTGATTGAAGAACCAGGTCAGTGGAGACTGAAAGCTGAATGAAGTGATTTCCTCACTAAGTAGAGCGACATAGCAGGAAGGAGAGCTGGAGGGACTCAATGTAAGGAAAGTTAAGGTAAGGTAAGGTAAGTAAATGTTTAGTTTTGAGGATTCCAGGTGAGGTGTAGAAGTTGGGTTTTGAGTTGGAGAAGATTTCCAGGTGAAGTAGAAGTTGGATTTTAAAATATATAGGTCTCTGAGGTGAAGTTTGGAAGTTAATTTTGTAAAGTTTTGGAGTGGATAAGTGTTTCAGGTGAGATGTTAACACAGAACAAAAACCAAGAATTTTGACTTCAGGGGAAAAGAAGGCTCTACTTTTCCCCTGAAGAAAGGCTCTGTGCAGCCTGAAACGTCAGAAGTAACACCCCCCCCTTCTAACTATCTATTCATGTAAGCTATTTTTCGAGATTTTGATTGTGCATTCTCATTGATTGTGAGGAAGTGATTTCCTCACTAAGTAGAGCGACATAGCAGGAAGGAGAGCTGGAGGGACTCAGTGTAAGGTAAGCTGATATTTATTTTTTAACTTTTGACTTGCCAATACCTTAAGTTCTACAGGTTCCCTCTATACCTCAGAGGGATGCTAGAAAATCCAAGTGTATGGACAGCTCTCCCACATACATCACAGGGTTAGTAAGAGCAAAGCATCAATCTTTATATAATTCACACTAAATTGCATTAGCATTGATCTCGCCTCTCCACACTGTAACAATCATTTGCACATCATTCTCTATATACAGGCATGGAGGGGGGACATCATGGAGTTTGTGATGTGTACCGATCATTCAATAGACAGCTGCAGTGGACACTACAATGATGGAGGATGCTTCTAGCTGACAAACACTGGCTGCCTCTCTGCTTGTTGTCCTGTCAGCCCCACAGTAAACACACACCAGCTATTGTCTGGAATTTGTCTTAACAGTCACATAATGGAGATGTGAATGCGGGATAATGAAGAGTTGAACTGATCAAACAAATCACATATTACAGGACGAATCATTCCTATCAAAGGCATATAAAATGTTGTTTAATCAAATGTGTAAAGGGCTTGTCATCCGTATTTGGAAAGCTCACATCTCAGATGACCAGGTTTCACTAAATTCAGCCGATCTTTCACCTCAACACAAATAAAGGGTGAGATGCAGAAGTTTTGTTTTAAAGTGCAGATGTTCCCCTGGAGAAGTTTAGAAGTTGGGTTTTGAAGTGGAGAAAATCTTCAGGTAAGATTTAATAGTTGGAGTTTGAAGTTTAGAAGTTTCAGGGTGAGGTTTAGAGGTTTTGAAGGAGAGAAGGTTTCCAGGTGAGAAGTTGGGTTTTGAAACCAAGAGGTTCTCCAGTTGGGGGACGGAAGTTGGATTCTGAAGCACAAAAATTTTCTCCAAGTGAGTTTATGTTGGGTTTTGCAGTGTGGAAGTTCTCCAGGTGGGTGTGATGTAGATGTTTAGTTTTGAGGTTGAGAAGGTTTCCAGGTGAGGTGTGGAAGTTGGGTGTTGAGAACGAGAGATTTCCAGTTGGGGGACAAAAGTTGGATTTTGAAGCAGAAACATTCCCCAAATGAGTTCATGTTGGGCTTTACAGTTTAGAAGTTCTCCAGGTGTGATGCAAACGTTTAGTTTTGAGGTTTCCAGGTAAGGTGTAGAAGTTGGGTTTTGAGTTGGAGAAGATCTCCAGGTGAAGTAGAAGTTGGATTTTAAAATATATAGGTTTCCGAAGTGAAGTTTGGAAGTTAATTTTGTAAAGTTTTGGAGTGGATAAGTGTTTCAGGTGAGAAGAATTTTGACTTCAGGGGAAAAGAAGGATCTACTTTTCCCCTGAAGAAAGGCTCTGTGCAGCCTGAAACGTCAGAAGTAACCCCCCCCCCCCCCCCGTCTAACTATCTGTTCATGTAAGCTAATTTTTTACATTTTGATTGTGCATTCTCATTGATTGTATTGTTGTTCTGGGCCACATTTCCTGACGCCACATAGTGGCCAGGAAATTGATTCACAAACGGCCGGCGCGGGCACGCGCCCTGCTAGAGGGATAGCGGGGATGTGGCTGCGGCCCACGCATGCACTGTTGGACCGGGAAGTAAGGTAAGTGTAGCGGACGGCCTGGGGGGTTTAATCGGGATGCCCCGGGGTGAGGGAATGGATCGGCCCTGATCACACTCGGTTTCAGTCCACTTTAAATGCAGTGCAGACAATGTGATTATGGGGGTGAGGCTGCAAGAGGCTAGGCAGACAGTGTATGCGGAAGAGGGAGAGGATGCAACTGGTTAAATACCAACACTTCGTGTGGGAGGCGTGCAGGGAGGTTAAAGTGGACCAAAACCCAGAATTTTAACTATCCTGGGTTTGGACCTTGCTCTGCTGAGTGAAACCCCCCAGGTCGCCCCCCAGCCTGAACAAACTCACCTCTTCTCGGTCCTACAACGCATGTGTGGCCGCTCGTCCAATCAGCTCGCTCGGATATGCTCGAGTCCCTTCGTCCAGGAGCTCATCTAATCTGAGCGGATCCGAGTGTGCTGGCGGCCACATCCCTGCTACCCTCTAACAAGGAGCATGGCAGCGCTGCCCATTCACAAATGCCTGGTGCGGGCACTCACCTTGCTACAGGGATAGCGGGGATTCAGCTTGCGCATGTGCCCTTGGACCGGAAAAGAAGGTGAGTTTATGAGCAGATTTCACACAGTGGGGCATCTCGATTTTGGATGCCCCGGGGGAGGATATTTATAGGATTCCTGGGCCAATCTCTGTGGGTTTTGGTCCACTTTAAAGGCAGAGCCCTATATTTTTTACTGTCTTCCCATGCTGACACACAGAAGTCACATGACCAGAGCCTGGAGGCAGGGAAATCGGGTCCTTTTAATAGCTGAGAGGGGCTCCGGCTGCAGACTGCGTTTAACTCATTGCACACACTGCATCTTTTTTTTTGGGGGGGGGGGGGTTAAAAAATGTATTATATAACTATAGCAGTAACAGCTCACTCCAAAGCACTTCCCCCTGCAAGTGGCCACCCTAGGCACAGACCTAGTGTTGCCTAATGGCAAATACAGCCCTGGATATACCTGACTGGCAGCAGAAACAGAGTTAAATCTGCAGGGAAGAAGCAGCCTACTCCTCAGCAGAGATAAGGACAAGCTATTTCACCTTCATGTTGGTGTTGCTGCAGTATGGCAGCAAAGAGAACTGCAGAGAGAAAACTAAAACTGTCTCTGCTGCCGCATAGCAACACAAATCAGTCTAATGCAACTAAATGGATCATCACCTCCCCAGTAGAACTACCCCCCCCCCCCCCCTTGTAAACCAGGGAGTCTGGCCATCTCAGTGTCGTTTACCTTGAGGTCATGGCGGTTGCTTCTTATATATGGCTGGACAAATTCCCATTGTAGTGGGCCCTTGCCTGGCCGTGGGCACGCGCTCTGGGGAGCGAGGGGGGTTCTTAGATAGGGTAGGCCATCCCATGTTGGTGTGGCATGTGTGGGTGGAGGTGCACTTACTGGCTTCAGTCGTCGCTGGTCTCCATTGATGACACTCTTAGGTGAACTCAACATGGGCTTTATTGATAGGCTTCCATCCATGGTAACACAGCAAAGTTCAGTACAGGCATAATCCAAAGGTTACAGCAAACAGTACATTCCATAGGTTTCCTCCATGGCTGTCTCTCAGCTCCTCCACTACATTGAAACGCTTCCCCTCTTGAGCATAGTCTTGGCAATGAACTTAAAAGAACACTCTGGAAGGGTTGGTCTCTCCCTTTTATAACCTCTGTATTGTTGCTACTACAACTAAGTTGCGAGCCTCAACCAATGGCAGGGCAGTTAATGTTGCCAATGCCACCTGGCTAAGTTTCTATTTACCAAACTAAAGGGGAACGCCAGACCATTAAAGTATTGGTTAGGTCCATTCCTTAGGCAACACTGCCATCATGTGGTTTCATGATGCAATGATCCTAAGAGAAGCATCTAACAGGTTTCTAACTAAAACTATTGGTTGGTGTTGCTGCAGTATGGCAGCAAAGAGAACTGCAGAGAGAAAACTAAAACTGTCTCTGCTGCCGCATAACAACACAAATCAGTCAAAGAACTGAGAGAAAAAACTGTCTAATTCAACTAAATGGATCAACCCCTCCCCAGTAGAACTACCCCCCCCCCCCTGTAAACCAGGGAGCCTGGCAATCCCAGTGTCCTTTACCTGGAGGTCATGGTGGTTGCTTCTGATATATGGCTGGACAAATTCCTATTGTAGCAAGCGCTTGTCTGGCCGTGGGCATGCGCTCTGGGGAACGAGGGGGGGTTCTTGGACCTAGGGTAGGGCATTCCATGTTGGTGTGGCTTACCGGCTTCAGTCATCGCAGGTCTCCATTGATGACATTCTTAGGTGAACTCAACATGGGCTTTATTGATAGGCTTCCATCCATGGTAAAACAGCAAAGTTCAGTACAGGCATTATTATTGTTGTTTATTCATATAGCGCCAAGAGAAATCTGCACTCACCCTGAAAAAATTAGTGCGAACCAATATATAGAAAATATAAAAAAGACTATTTTATTGGAATCAAACAATGATATATAATAATAATAATAATAATAAAAATAAAAATATAATAACACTAATTTAATATATAATAATATAGCTTCACTTATTTGAGCATATAGAAAATGGACAACTAACAGAGATGTAAAAACATTGAAACATTGTATTGAATTCAATGGGCTATGTTTATAGTTATAGTGTATTTAGCTTGTAATAATAAAGATATGTGTGTTTGTTATTTTGTAAATAATGCATTCTCTGTGTGTCTGTATTGTCTGCACTTTGTGTGGCAGCTGTGCTGTTGGCGGTCGCGCGCCCCGGCCGGCGCCGCTCCAGCACCTCCCGCTATGGGGGTTGGGGGGACGGCGCGTGGCCGCCTATTTGCAATTGGCTGGGCTGTGTGGCGTGTGCCCGGCGTCTTCTGCTGTTTCCGGCTTCTCCTCTGTTCTGATTCGTCAGGCGGGGGATATGTGCTGGAGCGGCTGTGACGCCGGGCACACGTGGGCGCGCCTGTACAGATATATAGAGGCCTTTGTCAGATAGTCTGTGTCCCGTCCAGGAGAAGTGGTGAATCCACGCAGCGCGTCGGCGGTTGTTCATCCTGGTGTGTGGGGGGGATCGGCAGGCCATGCTATGTTACGGTGATGTATTGACCATTCAGATTTCATTACATTGTTACAAATTGTACTGTTTTGTTTACCGGCCAGTGAGTGTTCTGTTCCGCCACTTCACTTTCCACAGCTCATTCTCGGCTTTCTTTTCTGGCACTTGGCTTCACATTTCAGCACCTTGCTGCACGTCTTCACATATTCTGCTCCTTTTCTCTTCCACCATTTTTTTTTATCACACTTTTGGGCTCATATTCGGCTAAACTCACACCCACTGGTCTGGTAACAATAGCATGCATGTCATGCCCCTTTGTTGTTTGGCATGTAATTGCTAATATATTAGTATATTATATATACATTATTACTGTGCTCTGATTATTTAGCATTGCCTTGCCCATGCCCCCACCACCCTTTCTTTTAATTTTGTCTTGTACATGTTTTTTAAACGCACATGCCCATATGTGCTTATTGTGATTATCATTGTTTGATTCCAATAAAATAGTCTTTTTTATATTTTCTATATATTGGTTCGCACTAATTTTTTCAGGGTGAGTGCAGATTTCTCTTGTTGCATGTATGGGACATACCAGAGTGTCCCTCTAACGTTTTTTGATCATTCACAGCTATACAAGCACTAGATTGTCTGGCACCCCCTTATGTGACTTATTAATCATTCAATAGGCTGTGCTTATCCATTTATAGTTTGTTGTGTATTAATATAGCGCCATCATCTTCCGTAGCACTTTACAAAGTAGTAATTACAGACAGGGTAGAAACATACGGTACATATACTATTTCGAATGCAGTTTTACAGATTTGACAGTGGATATTCTGAATACAAGATACAATAGGGGAGAGAGCCCTGCCCTTGCAAGCTTTCAGTCTAAAGGAAGAGGGGGAAGGATCACAAACAGCCAGTACTGAGCTTTGTGGCGTATGCCCTTTAGAAGATTGGTTAGGCCAGATTATATGCTTGTCTGAATAGGTGAGTTTTAAGGGCACCTTTGAAGGTTTTGAGTGTTGTGGAGTGGCGGGTTGGGTGCGGAAGGGCATTCCAGAAGATTGAAGTTGCACGTGAGAAGTCCTGTAGGCGGGCATGAGAGGAGGTGAACAGGGTGGAGGACAGGAGAAGGTCAGCAGCAGAGCGGAGGCTGCATCTAGGTTGATATTGTTGGATTAGAGATGAGATGTAGGGAGAGGCCTGGTTGGAGAGAGCTTTGTAGGTGAGGGTTAGAGTTTTGAACAGGATTCGCTGTGGGACTGGCAGCCAGTGTAGGGATTGGCAGAGAGGCGCAGAACTGGAGGAGCGAGAGGAGAGATGGATGAGGCGAGCAGCAGAGTTCAAGATAGATTGGAGGGGTGCCAGTCTGTTGGTAAGCCACCAAGAAGGATATTGCAGTAATCCAGACGGGATATGACCAGGGCATGCACTAGCATTTTAGTGGTGTCAGGTGAGAGGAAAGGACGGATGTGTGAGATGTTTTTAAGTTGGAGGTGACAGGAGGTGGCCAGGGAGTGAATATGTGGTTTGAAAGAGGGGGCAGTCCAGAGTCCAGAGTGACTCCCAGGCACCGAGCTTGGGGAGTTGCTGTTATTGTGTAATTGTTGACAGAAATAGACGTGTAAGGGAGGGGAGGGGAGTTAGAGGGTGGGAAAATGACCAGTTCTGTCTTGTCCATGTTTAGCTTGAGGTAGCGAGATGACATGAATGAGGAAATAGCTGAGAGGCAGTTGGGGAGGCGAGATAGGAGAGAGGAGAGATTGGGGCCTGAGACATATATCTGACTGTCATCCACATAGAAGTGGTATTGGAAGCCTAGTGAAGTTATACGTTTGCAAAGGCCATGGGTGTAGACTGAGAAAAGTAGGGGGCCTAGGACAGAACCTTGCGGCACAATGACAGAAAGGGAACGTGAGGATGAGACTGTGTTAGAATAGGATACACTGAATGATCTATCAGAGAGGTAAGAGGTGAGCCAAGAGAGTGCAAGACCTTGAACCCCAAGAGAGGAGAGAATATCAAGAAGCAGGCAGTGGTCGACAGTGTCAAAGGCTGAGGAGAGGTCAAGAAGGATGAGGATGGAGTAGTGACCTTTGCTTTTGGCAGTGAGCAGATCATTGGTGACTTTGGTGAGGGCAGTTTCAGTGGAGTGGTTAAGGCAGAATCCTGATTGTAAGGGGATTGTAAGGGGTCAAATAAGTTGTTAGTGGATAATAGGGATGAGCGAATCGATCCGGACGAACCCGGATTCGATCCGAATTTCATGGAAAATTCGATTCGGATCGAATCCGAATTTCCCCGCGATTCGATCGCTCGAAGTTTTCCTTTAACATCCATTCATTTACATTACAGGAATTCTAAGATGGCGGACGGGACATGTCCAGACATCAACCCCGCGCCAGTGCAAGCTGGGGCAGTCACATGCAGCCTATCAGCAGCCAGCAAGCCCAGTGACGTCACAGCGCTATTTAAGGCCGGCGGCCATCTTGCTTTTCCTCATTTCTCTATTGCATTCGTGAGAGACAGGACGCTGCTGTAGGCAGGGAGAGAGACAGTTAGACAGACAGGGACAGACAGGGACAGGCTGGAGACAGGCAGGAGACAGACAGAAAGTCAGCGAAAAACAGGGAAAGTTAGGAAAAATCGGAGGCAGTCACAGGGAGATTTTTTTTTTTTTTCATCCAGCCTGAGTGTTACTGGCTGGCTGACTGGCTTTGTTAGCGTTTTCAGGCTGCTTATACACTTACTGTGCATATATACTGAACTGATCTCAAGTCTGCTGTGGGGCATCCCATTCTGTGACTACACCAGCCTCTATTTAATACCATAACCATTTGCACTTATTCTAAAAGTCATTTGGCCTGATAAAGACACTTTTGCTGTGCATAGTACTGCTCCCAGGTGCACTCTGGTTGGGGCATCCCATTCTGTGACTACACCAGCCTCTATTTAAGACCATAACCATTTGCACTTATTGTAATAGAAATTAGGCCTGATAAAGACACTTTTGCTGTGCATAGACTTACTGCTGCCTGCCAGGTGCACTGTTGGTTTTTGGGGCATCCCATTCTGTGACTACACCAGCCTCTATTTAAGACCATAACTATTTGCACTTATTCTAATAGAAATTAGGCCTGATAAAGACACTTTTGCTGTGCATAGTACTACTGCTGCCTGCAAGGTGCACTGCTGGTTTTTGGGGCATCCCATTCTGTGACTACACCAACCTCTATTTAAGACCATAACCATTTGCACTTATTCTAATAGAAATTAGGCCTGATAAAGACACTTTTGCTGTGCATAGTACTACTGCTGCCTGCCAGGTGCACTGCTGGTTTTTGGGGCATCCCATTCTGTGACTACACCAGCCTCTATTTAAGACCATGACCATTTGCACTTATTCTAATAGAAATTAGGCCTGATAAAGACACTTTTGCTGTGCATAGTCTTACTGCTGCCTGCCAGGTGCACTGCTGGTTTTTGGGGCATCCCATTCTGTGACTACACCAGCCTCTATTTAAGACCATAACCATTTGCACTTATTCTAATAGAAATTAGGCCTGATAAAGACACTTTTGCTGTGCATAGTACTACTGCTGCCAGGTGCACTGCTGGCTGTTGGGGCATCCCATTCTGTAACATAGCATACCCCTCTTTATTTACACTAAGCAGCTCTCTTATTTACACTAGGCAGGCCTGTTGGAGGCTGAGTGTTACTGCTCACTTTTGGTGTGCATTATATTCTGTTTCATATAGACCCACCGCTGCCTGGGGGTTCTTAAAATATCACCTTCTACCACGCCAGTTAGACTATGTCGGGCAGACAAGTGCCTGGAAGTGAAAAGAGGAGTGGCAGAGGCCAAGATTCCGCAGGCAGAGCTCGCAGCAGACTGGGGGCCAGTAGCAGCAGGAGTCACGCTGAGAGACCTAATCTGCCAGTATCTGCTAGCGGTCGGGTCTCCACCAGTAACGCATCTGCCGTGGTAGATTGGTTGACGCGCTCATCAACAACATCATCACTTACGTCTGAGACCCCCAGTCTAGGGTCGGTAGGTTCCTCTGGCACAACCCTGAGTTGGCATGCCCCGAGAGCAGTCCCTGTCCTCCCATTGCCTCTGTCCTACGCCGTTCCCTCCCCCAGCGACGTATCCTATGCTTTGGGTTCAGCTCCACTCTTTAATGAGGAGGACGATCAGATAGAGGACAGTCAGCAGCTACTGCCCAGCCAAGAAATGGAGGTGGCTTCTTTAGCTAGGCAGACAAATAGTGATGTGGACAGTGTCGTGGGTGCTGCGAGCGTTCCAGCTCCTGCGCCAGACACTGTTGACGAATCCACGAACATCAGTGACGTACAGTCACAACTCGGTGATAATGATGATGACGATGAAGCCGATCGCACTTGGGAGCCGGGTGATGAAGGGGCTTCATCGTCATCATCAGGAGAAGAGGGGCGCAGGTTGCCCCGGAGTCAGCAGCTGAGGCAGCAAGGTGGTAGCAGTCAGCATGGGGGCACAATTCCAAAGGCTGGAGCCGGCCGGGGCCGGGGCCGGGGTAGAGCACCTGCTGTGCGGCAGTCTACCTTATCGGGAGGTAGTGGAGCAGGGGCTCCTGGAGTTGGCAACAGCAGCAGTGAATCAGTGAGGCCAGGGGGTGGGAAAAGTAGCTACTCGGCAGTGTGGCAGTTTTTCCTGAAGCATCCGCAGGAGGGTAACATGGCCACATGCAAGATATGTAGGCAAAAGGTGAAGCGTGGCCAGGGTCCAAATGTTGGCACCACGGCCCTGCGTCAACATATGATGCGTCACCATAAAGCGACCTGGGAGAACCGAGGCTCCCAAGGGGTGGTCCAGTCTGCTTCCTCAACAAGTGGCACGCCGCTCCCAATTTCTGCCAGCCAAGGCTCCAGCACCTCAGCCGAAGGCAGCTGTGCGTCATACCCATCCTCTGTCACTCCTGCTCCTCCTCCTCCTCCTCCAAGTCATGCATCCCGCCAGCAATCCATCAGCGAAGCCATGTCCAAGAGACAGCAGTATGCGCCCACTCATCCTACGGCGCAGAAGCTGAATGTGCTCCTGTCCAAGTTGCTGGTGCTGCAGTCGCTCCCTTTTCAGGTGGTGGAATCTGTACCTTTCAGAGAACTGATGGCTTGTGCCGAGCCGAGGTGGAGAGTCCCAAGCCGTCATTTCTTTGCCAAGAAGGCAGTACCAGCGCTGCACACTTTTGTTGAACAGAAGGTGGGCCAGTCCTTGAGCCTGTCGGTGTGTAGCAAAGTGCATGGCAGCGCCGACATCTGGAGCTGTAACTACGGTCAGGGGCAGTACATGTCGTTTACGGCCCACTGGGTGAATGTGGTCCCTTTGCAGCAGCAACTTGGACAGGTCACGCCGCTTCGGCCTCCGCGCTCTCTGCCCATTGGACCTGTGACACCGTGCGACTCGGCCTCCTCATCCTCCGCCATCTCCTCACCCTCCACTGTAGGCTCAAGTCTCAGTGCCCCTCCAGTCTACCATGTGTGCAGGGCACGGAGGTGTCACGCAGTGCTTCACATGGTTTGTCTTGGCGAACGGAGTCACACAGGGGAGGAACTGCTTAAATGTATTCATCAGGAAATCCAAACATGGCTTACTCCGAGAAAACTTAAAATGGGAATCATGGTTACCGACAATGGGAAGAACATTTTGTCTGCGCTGCGCCAAGGAAGCCTGACCCATGCCCCCTGCATGGCTCACGTCTTCAATCTGGTTGTCAAGCGGTTTCTGAAGTGTTCCCCCCATCTGCAAGACATCCTAACAACTTCAAGGAAACTTTGCATGCACTTCAGCCACTCATACACCGCCAAACACACCCTTCTTGAGCTACAGCGTCAGAATGGTATCCCCCAACATAGTCTGATTTGCGATGTTTCCACCCGTTGGAATTCCACCCTTCACATGCTGGACCGATTATATGAACAGAGAAAAGCCATCACGGATTTCCAGATGATCCAAGCAGATAGGGGGACTCCCCTGTGTAACTTCAATGTCAACCAGTGGCAGCTCATACGTGACACCTGCCGTTTGCTCAGGCCCTTTGAGGAAGCCACTTTATTTGTCAGTCGGCAGGATTACGGGATGAACGACGTGATTCCACTGCTTCATGTACTACAGCACATGTTAGAAACCATGGCTGGTCAGGGCACTGGAGACATGGCGTTTACATCTTACGGCCACATGAACCCCGTTGGAGCTGAACTGGAGGAGGAGGAGGAAGAGGAGGAGGAGGAGTTGCCCAGCGAAACACAATTTAGGCTTGGCAAATTGGCTGGTTTATCTAGTCAGCGGACAGGAGAGGAGGAGCAGGAGCAGCCAGAGGAGCTAGAGGTTTTTGAGGAAGGCGAGACAGAGGACCCGGGCACACCGTGGCAGTATGCAGTGGAGATGGAGACAGGTAGTCCATCCGAGTCACTTGCGCAAATGGCAGGAAGCATGCTCACGTGCTTGCGTAGTGACCCCAGAATTGTTTCCATCTGTCGGCGGGATGACTTCTGGCTGTCCACCTTATTGGACCCTCGCTTCCGGCACAAAATGGGGGCATTTTTTAAACCCATCGAGAGGGAGGGCAAACTGAACTACTACAAAGACATTCTACGTAGGCAGTTGGCCGATGCCTATCTGCGCCATGGTCCATACTCTCGCAGGTCTGACTCGAGGGGGACCTCTGCGCTCACCTTCCACTGTCATGGCTGCTGGGGGGGTTGGCAGGAGCAGCAGCAGCAGCTCCATCAGCAGCAGCCTCAGTCTTCAGTCGCTAATGAGTAGCTTTCTACACCCGCATAGTGAGGCTACTCATGAGCAGCAGGAAGACCTGGAGCAGGACCTGAACCAGCAGGTCATGTCATACTTTGACATGACCATGCCAACACACCTTGAGGATCCGCTGGACTTCTGGGCAGCCAAACTTGATTTGTGGCCGCAACTAGCAGAGTTTGCCCTGGAAAAGCTGTCCTGCCCGGCAAGTAGCGTGCCATCTGAGCTGGTGTTTAGTGCGGCGGGGGCCATAGTTACGACGAGGAGAACTCGTCTGTCAACTAAAAATGTGGAGAGACTCACCTTTGTCAAAATGAATCAGGGATGGATCAGCCAGGATTTCCACCCACCAATGCCTGATGCATGCGACTAGATTCAGCATGGTGCCACGTTTTACACTTTCCAGATGGTGCAAAACATATTTATGTCTTTAGGCAAATTTTTGGGCTCCTGAAGCCAACCCCAGGGTCTCTTTAAAGTAATATTTGGGCTCCTGCTGCTGCTGCTGCCAACTCCAGGGTGTGAATCATCCAATTTTTGGGCTCCTGAAGCCAACCCCAGTGTCTCTTTAAAGTAATGTTTGGGCTCCTGCTGCTGCTGCCAACTCCAGGGTGTGATTCATCCAATTTTTGGGCTCCTGAAGCCAACCCCAGTGTCTCTTTAAAGTAATGTTTGGGCTCCTGTTGCTGCTGCTGCTGCCAACTCCTGCCAACTCCAGGGTGTGATTCATCCAATTTTTGGGCTCCTGAAGCCAACCCCAGGGTCTCTTTAAAGTAATATTTGGGCTCCTGCTGCTGCTGCTGCCAACTCCAGGGTGTGATTCATCCAATTTTTGGGCTCCTGAAGCCAACCCCAGTGTCTCTTTAAAGTAATGTTTGGGCTCCTGTTGCTGCTGCTGCTGCTGCCAACTCCTGCCAACTCCAGGGTGTGATTCATCCAATATTTGGGCTCCTGAAGCCAACCCCAGGGTCTCTTTAAAGTAATATTTGGGCTCCTGCTGCTGCTGCTGCTGCCAACTCCAGGGTGTGAATCATCCAATTTTTGGGCTCCTGAAGCCAACCCCAGTGTCTCTTTAAAGTAATGTTTGGGCTCCTGCTGCTGCTGCCAACTCCAGGGTGTGATTCATCCAATTTTTGGGCTCCTGAAGCCAACCCCAGGGTCTCTTTAAAGTAATATTTGGGCTCCTGTTGCTGCTGCTGCTGCTGCCAACTCCAGGGTGTGATTCATCCAATTTTTGGGCTCCTGAAGCCAACCCCAGTGTCTCTTTAAAGTAATGTTTGGGCTCCTGTTGCTGCTGCTGCTGCTGCCAACTCCTGCCAACTCCAGGGTGTGATTCATCCAATATTTGGGCTCCTGAAGCCAACCCCAGGGTCTCTTTAAAGTAATATTTGGGCTCCTGCTGCTGCTGCTGCTGCCAACTCCAGGGTGTGAATCATCCAATTTTTGGGCTCCTGAAGCCAACCCCAGTGTCTCTTTAAAGTAATGTTTGGGCTCCTGCTGCTGCTGCCAACTCCAGGGTGTGATTCATCCAATTTTTGGGCTCCTGAAGCCAACCCCAGGGTCTCTTTAAAGTAATATTTGGGCTCCTGTTGCTGCTGCTGCTGCTGCCAACTCCAGGGTGTGAGTCATCCAATTTTTGGGCTCCTGAAGCCAACCCCAGGGTCTCTTTAAAGTAATGTTTGGGCTCCTGTTGCTGCTGCTGCTGCCAACTCCTGCCAACTCCAGGGTGTGATTCATCCAATTTTTGGGATCCTGAAGCCAACCCCAGGGTCTCTTTAAAGTAATGTTTGGGCTCCTGCTGCTGCTGCCAACTCCAGGGTGTGATTCATCCAATTTTTGGGCTCCTGAAGCCAACCCCAGGGTCTCTTTAAAGTAATATTTGGGCTCCTGTTGCTGCTGCTGCTGCTGCCAACTCCAGGGTGTGAGTCATCCAATTTTTGGGCTCCTGAAGCCAACCCCAGGGTCTCTTTAAAGTAATGTTTGGGCTCCTGTTGCTGCTGCTGCTGCCAACTCCTGCCAACTCCAGGGTGTGAATCATCCAATTTTTGGGCTCCTGAAGCAAACCCCAGTGTTTCTTTAAAGTAATGTTTGGGCTGCTGCTGCTGCTGCCAACTCCAGGGTGTGATTCATCCAATTTTTGGGCTCCTGCTGCTGCCAACTCCAGTGTCTCTTTAAAGCAATGTTTGGGCTCCTGCCCCTCATAGTGATGCCACTTCAACTCTCTGCAATTGTGCCGCTCTGCGATTCTATTAGCGATGCCTCTGATCTGCATGTGATATTTATTCAAAGTATTATTTAACTAACCCAGCACACATCATATGCGTGTTACAGCAAGGCAGAATGGTTTACAACCCTATTGAGGCTCTAGGAGGCTCAGAAATAGCCGTTTTTAATAGCGATTCGTCGCGAATAAATTCGGGTCGAAACGATTTTTGTCGGAAAGTTCGGCGAATCAGTCGAATCGAATTTTTCAAAAGTTCGCTCATCTCTAGTGGATAAGTATTGTGCCAGTTCTGAGTGGACATGTTGTTCAAGAAGTTTGGAGGAGAAAGGGAGCAGTGAGATAGGGCAGTAGCTGGAGAGGGCAGAGGGGTCGAGAGAGGGTTTCTTGATTATCAGAGTAATAACTACATGTTTGTAGGAAGAAGGAAAGGTACCAGTGGAGAGAGAAAGGTTGAATATCGAGGTTAAGGCTGGAGTGAGGGATGGAGACAGTTGAGGAATAAGGAGGGGATGGAATAGGATCGAGGGAGCAGGTAGTCTGGTGGGCCCTAGAAATGAGAGAGGTTAGTCCAAGCTCAGTTATTGGACTGAAGAGAGTAAGGCAGGGGGATTGTTTGAAGTGGTGAGGGATTCTGAGGGGCAATGCCAAGTCGAATGTTTTCAATTTTTTTCTTTGAAGAATGTAGAAAATTCTTCTGCTGTTATTTGGGAGGTTGGAGGAGGAGGTGGTGGGCGGAGTAAGGAACTGAAAGTGTTGAAGAGTTGTTTGGGATTCCGGGCTTGTGCAGAAATCAGTGAAGAGAAATATGCCTGCTTAGCAGATGAAAGGGCAGTCCTGAGTTCCTGAAGGGCTTGTTTGTAGAATAGAAAGTCATGATTGGATTTGGTTTTCCTCCATTGCCGAGACAGCTGTTTCAATCTGGTTGTGCTTGGATTTAGCCAGGGTTGGGGGTATTTGGTGCGGGGACGGCTATAGGTGAGGGGGGCGACAGAGTCCAGAGCTGAGGAGAGAGTATTATGGTAGTGTGATGATGCAGCGTCTATGTCCTTGAATGAGGTCAAGGTCTGAAGAGGCTGAAGTGAGGCAGATATGGACCAAAGATCTAGGTTTCTTAAGTTCCTGCGTTAAGTTGTGGGTTTGTGTGGAGGGGGTTAGCAGGCATTGGAGAGAGGGTCATAGTCAGCAGATTATGGTCAGAGAGGGGGAGCAAGGAGGATGAGAGGTTTGATACAGAGCAGAGGTTAGTGAAGAGGAGATCAATTGTGTGGCCGTCTTTGTGGGTGGGTGCAGTAGACCATTGCTTGAGTCTGAAGGATGAGGTTAATGACAGTAGTCTGGTGGCTGCTAGTGTCAACAGATATGTTGAAGTCACCCATGATGATTGCGGGTATGTCTGTGGACAGAAACTGAAGGAGCCAGGTAGAAAAGTGGTCAAAGAAAAGAGTAGTAGTTCCAGGAGGGTGGTAGATGACAGCGATTTTCAGGTTACAGGGAGAATATAAGCGGACACCGTGAACTTCAAAAGATGAGAAGGATAGAGATGGCAAGGCAGGGAGTGGGTTAAAGGAGCAGAGTTCGGATAGAAGGATGCCCACACCCCCACCCTGTTTGTTGTTGGATCTGGGGGTGTGGCTGAGATGTAGTCCCCCATGTGAGAGGGCAGCGGGTGAAGCTGTGTCTGATGGGGTAAGCCATGTTTCTGTGAATCCCATGAAGGTAAAAGAGTTAGAGAGAAACAGGTCATGAATATAGGCGAGTTTATTGCGCACTGAGCGTGCATTCCACAGTGCGCAGGTGACAGTGGCGGGAAGGGATGGAGAGTGACTAAGCTGTAGCAGATTAGATAGGTTGCGTGTGTATCCCGGTTTAACACGGTTGGAGATTTTTGGCTTTGATGAAAAATTAATAGTTATGGAGGAGGGGGGTGGAGAGAGTGGGCCTGGATTAGGACTGATGTCACCGGCGGCAAGTAAGAGTAAAAGGAGAGAGAAGAGATGGTTGTGGCTTTTGAGGGCGGAATAATGTGTCTTGTGCTTGAATATAGAGGGGGTGAGTGATTTTGCCAAAGAAAGGAATTCGTGAGCAGAGAGGTAGAGGGAGGAGAGCAGAGAGGGGGAGATATATAGGGACTTACCAGGAGCAGGGGGATACTGTGAGCCTAGGATTCTGAGGGTAAGAGGAAGCAGTGTGATGAGGTAGCAGAATCCGGTGCAGGTTTCCTTCCGGTTGAATTCAGATTAAATTCGCTGCAGACTTAGAAGGAGTCAGACTTGTAAAGGAGTCTGAATTGCAGCCATGGTGGCTTTGCAGCCACTGCCACTCAATATGAACAGTCTCTAACTGCCTTTGATTAGCACATGCACAACATTTGGGCCTAAAGGGTGGGGCTAAGTCAGTCCTAAAAGTTTGGTCAGGGAGGGCACATAAGGTAATAAATTTAGGAGATAGAAACAGATGATAGCTTCACAAAATAATCCAAAGGTTACAGCAAACAGTACAATCCATAGGTTTCCTCTATGGCTGTCTCTCAGCTCCTCCACTACATTGAAACGCTTCTCCTCTTGAGCATAGTCTTGGCAAAGAACTTAGAAGAACACTCTGGAAGGGTTGGTTTCTCCCTTTTATAACCTCTGTATTGTTGCTACTACAACTAAGTTGTGAGCCTCAACCAATGGCAGGGCAGTTAATGTTGCCAATGCCACCTGGTTAAGTCTCTATTTACCAAACTAAAGGGGAACGCCAGACTATTAAAGTATTGGTTAGGTCCATTCCTTAGGCAACACTGCCATCATGTGGTTCCATGATGCAATGATCCTAAGAGATGCATCTAACAGGTTTCTAACTAAAACTATTTAGGTTTCTATCACTATCAGGGGCCTATTCTACTGCTCTAATGGTTCCTACTTGAAGTGTTGCCCATGGTTTCCACCTGTCACATCATATTGCCCCTGCCTCAGAAGGTGCGTACCTGGCCAATGGCACACGCTCTGAGGTGCTAGGTGGGTTCTTGGACCTAGGGTAGGGTGACTCAGGTTGGTGTGGCAGGTGTGGGGTGGAGGTGCACTTACTGATTCAATCGCGCTGGTCTCCAATCATGACACTCCTTGATGCAAACAACAGGGTCTTTATTTGAAGGCTTCCATCCATGTGAAACAGCATAATCCAGTACAGGCAATATCCATAGGTTACAGTAAACAGTCTTTACAGCTTCCAGTTACAATCCACAGCTTCTTCCCTCACTGTTGCAGCAGTTCCTCCACTACATTAACATTTCCCTTCTTGTCTAGAACTCAGAACTAAGAACCATCTAGAAGAGTTGGGCTCTCCCTTATATAACCTCTGAAATGTTGCCTTAACCAACTATGTTGCTAGGCTCAACCAATGGCAGGGCAGGTCATTTTACCAATGCCACCTGGCAAAGTCTCTATTTACTTACTTTAAGGGGTACGCTAGACTAATTAATATTATTTATGTTTATTCCTTAGGCAGCACTGCCATCATGTGGATTCATGACGCAATGGTACCTAAGTTCCTATATTTAACTACTATTATAAAAGTTCCTATCGCTATCAGGGCCTATCCCACTGACAGGGCTCTACTCTTTCCTAAGTGTAGTGTTGACCACCATTCCACCGGTCACAGATGAAACAAAGAATCATTACTTAGCAATAGTCATCACGAGATTGAGGCATTATTAATTTTTTATTCATTAAAAATCCCAACCATATGACATCCAGCAATATGTCTACGCTCTGCTAGGGGTTCACCAGGCCAAGGCATATGGCTACCAAGCTTATCCACACACCCCAGTACTCAGGAGAAGATGTGGGTAATTACATGGCGATAACCAGGAGGGTAGGTAGAGTTGCAATCCTCTGCCCTCTAAACTGGTATAAGGATCAACTTCTTAAAGGGAAAGTCCATTTTTATTAACTTTCCCAAAGAACCCCATGATCGCTCAGCTGAGGAAGGGGCTTCACAGCCTCGAAAAGTTCGTACATGAGCGATCACCTACTTATTGCTATCGAACTGAGGGTAACCCTTGCAATACCACTTTGTTAATGTCTGTAATGGTTCAGTCTTTAGACTTTATACTTAAAGGAGCACTATCACGAAATTGTGTAATATTAAAAAGCCATATAAACACGTTGGCTAATGAGAGGAGGGGTCGCTTATAAACCCAAACTTAATAAAACTCACGGCAAACTTGTGGTTTTCTTCTCCTGCTAGGAATAAAATCCAGGGGTGACAGGTTTAGTGTATCAGGGGTGAAAGAGCCTGTCACCTGATTTCCTCTTCCTTCCCTTAATAAAAATAAAAAACAAGCCTGGCTGGATATTTCTTGATGTTGGCCCAGGTGTATAAGTGACATCTCCTCCTGCCGTCCAGCATATCTATATGGATTTTTATTATTGGGACATTTTTTCGCGAAAGTGCTACTTTAATGCCACATTCACTTTGGTTTACTGAAATCATATAAGGATCATCATATTTGTTTAATGGTGACATCAGGATTAACCCCTAAGTGTACACATGGGTGTTTACTGTGGTGCACCTTGAATTTATCTTATTATATTCTAGCTTTTGCTATACTAGCAACTTGGATAAAAATACATGAGCACCCATACACCTTGGTGACCACCAGGGGGCAACATCATTCTGTAGCCATATTTGTTTCATCTGCCTGATGTATTGTACCCAGCAGGCTGATTCATCACTAGCACCAGGTATCGGCAGATGAGCGTCTGTACAGAGGCGCTAACAGCGACCGCTAGTAGACGCTGTGATCGGCTATTGGGTGCTGTAACAGAGCGTTTCATTCGCTGTAGTAACCTGGCCGGCAATCATGAATGAGATGTATGTTGGGCACTCTAACACCAGTACAGCGATGCAGGGAGCGAAAGGTAGCGCCAGCTCAGTGCGACCGACTCTCAGCGACTCACCATATTCAACAAAAAAACACACACAGCGTCGGCGCTCTGGATCTGGTCGCTATAGCATCATTAAAGTCTGTTTTTGAACACATATCCACCAGTAACAAAGCGAAAACACATGGAATGACATTGTTGTAACATATTAATATTTTAATGCCAGACCTGTAATGACAATTCTGCATAAAAATATAAAAAATCTAAAAAGTTTTAAAAAATGACTCTTTTTAGGCCAGGAGAGGTCACACAATTATTTAAGAGAAAAAAAAATTAAAATCAAAAAACCCTTTTTAAACAGAAGAAAGGGAACGTCCATTGAAATGTATGGGAGAGAGACAGGTAGCGACAGGTAATACCTGGCGCTCTGGAAGCTAGAGCGCCGGCACTATACAATGAACTACCTGTAATGATGAATCTTACGCTAAATGGCGCTGTTAGAGTCGCTCACCAGAATCGCCTTCATAAATGTGGTATTGCCTACAGCGCCCGGCGTTCACCAGATGCCGCTACGAGGCGCTACCTGCCGCTATCCCTTGATGAATAAACCCCAATGTTTTTGCAACGTAGGAGGTATACGCCATATTATCGTTCATTTCTTTTGAGTGCACATTTTTACATTTTTTAATCCTGGTCACATTATTGATGGTATCCAGACACTAGCATTGTGGTTTCTGGTATATATATATATATGAGTTCAGATATTGGAAATAATCATTGTACATATATTGATTTGATATTGTATTATTTATCAATCGGTAAACCAATTTTTGGCATTTCATTCTTGGTGTGGTGTGCGTTACTATAAGGAAAATATTGCATGCTCCGGGTCCCGCTGGGTATAGGGACTTAGTAACAGCACCTGGCGGAAGAACTTGCCATTACTTTCATAATACGATTGGGAGTTTCCAACTTGTTTGGCTAACTAAAGAAACCCCCCCCCCCCGATGTGCCATTGGAACCTGTCGGAAGCTCCCATGGAGAAGCCCTTGTTATTTTCAGTAGGTGACCTTTGTACAGGTAAGCAGAGGAGTCATGCCCACTGGGACTCTGATCTGAAGGCTTTAAAGTGATATTACATGCAAAGATAATTGTTACACTATTGTGTCGGGCTGCATTTGGAACTGTCATAAACTATTTTCAGTTTTTAAATTGAAGAAGAAATGACCGAGATATCGAGGTTTACAGATTTCTCTTCTGAAGAAAGTAGGCGTGGCCCTTGGAGCTGTGATGCTGAATAATAATCAGCATAATGGGCGGGGCCTGAGCCAGAGAATCTGCTTTAGACACCCTGCCTGTGCTCCCTCCCTCCCTCCTTTTTGCTTGGTGACATTAAACGCATAGACCTGCACTCCCAAACACATGCACGCATAGACCTGCACTCCCAGACACATGCACGCACCCCCGAACTCTCAAACACATGCACGCATTCCCGCACTCCCAAACACATGCACGCATTCCCGCACTCCCAAACACATGCACGCATTCCCGCACTCCCAAACACATGCACGCATTCCCGCACTCCCAAACACATGCAGGCACTCCCAAACACATGCACGCATTCCCGCACTCCCAAACACATGCACGCATTCCTGCACTACCAAACACATGCACGCATTCCCGCACTCCCAAACACATGCACGCACTCCCAAACACATGCACACACACCCGGACTCCCAAACACATGCACGCATTCCTGCACTCCCAAACACATGCACGCATTCCTGCACTCCCAAACACATGCAAGCGTTCCCGCACTCCCAAACACATGCACGCACTCCTGCACTCCCAAACACATGCACGCATTCCCGCACTGCCAAACACCTGCACGCACTCCCAAACACATGCACGCATAGACCTGCACTCCCAAACACATGCACGCATAGACCTGCACTCCCAGACACATGCACACACCCCCGCACTCCCAAACACATGCACGCATTCCCGCACTCCCAAACACATGCACGCATTCCCGCACTCCCAAACACATGCAGGCACTCCCAAACACATGCACGCATTTCCGCACTCCCAAACACATGCACGCATTCCCGCACTCCCAAACACATGCAGGCACTCCCGCACTCCCAAACACATGGACGCATTCCCGCACTCCCAAACACATGCAGGCACTCCCAAACACATGCACGCATTTCCGCACTCCCAAACACATGCACGCATTCCCGCACTCCCAAACACATGCACGCATTCCCACACTCCCAAGCACATGCACGCATAGACCCGCACTCCCAAACACATGCACGCATAGACCCGCACTCCCAAACACATGCACGTACTCCCGCACTCCCGAACACATGCACGCATTCCCGCACTCCCAAACACATGCACGTACTCCCGCACTCCCGAACACATGCACGCATTCCCGCACTCCCAAACACATGCAGGCACTCCCAAACACATGCACGCATTTCCGCACTCCCAAACACATGCACGCATTCCCGCACTCCCAAACACATGCAGGCACTCCCGCACTCCCAAACACATGGACGCATTCCCACACTCCCAAGCACATGCACGCATAGACCCGCACTCCCAAACACATGCACGCATAGACCCGCACTCCCAAACACATGCACGTACTCCCGCACTCCCGAACACATGCACGCATTCCTGCACTCCCAAACACATGCACGCATTCCCGCACTCCAAAACACATGCACGCACACCCGCACTCCCAAACACATGCACGCATAGACCTGCACTCCCAAACACATGCACGCACTCCCAAACACATGCACGCACCCCCGCACTCCCAAACACATGCACGCATAGACCTGCACTCCCAAACACATGCACGCACTCCCAAACACATGCACGCACTCCCAAACACATGCACGCATAGACCTGCACTCCCAAACACATGCACGCACTCCCAAACACATGCACGCATAGACCTGCACTCCCGAACACATGCACGCATTCCTGCACTCCCAAACACATGCACGCACTCCCAAACACATGCACGCACCCCCGCACTCCCAAACACATGCACGCACCCCCGCACTCCCAAACACATGCACGCATAGACCTGCACTCCCAAACACATGCACGCATAGACCTGCACTCCCAAACACATGCACACACCCCCGCACTCCCAAACACATGCACGCATTCCCGCACTCCCAAACACATGCACGCATTCCCAAACACATGCACACCCCCCCGCACTCCCAAACACATGCACGCACCCCCACACTCCCAAACACATGCACGCATTCCCGCACTACCAAACACATGCACGCACCCCCGCACTCCCAAACACATGCACGCATTCCCGCACTCCCAAACACATGCACGCATTCCTGCACTCCCGAACACATGCAAGCACTCCCAAACACATGCACGCACTCCCAAACACATACACGCATTCCCGCACTCCCAAACACATGCACGCACTCCCAAACACATGCACGCACCCCCGCACTCCCAAACACATGCACGCATTCCTGCACTCCCGAACACATGCACGCATTCCTGCACTCCCGAACACATGCAAGCATTCCCGCACTCCCAAACACATGCACGCACTCCCAAACACATGCACGCACCCCCGCACTCCCAAACACATGCACGCATTCCTGCACTCCCAAACACATGCACGCACTCCCAAACACATACAAGCATTCACGCACTCCCAAACACATGCACGCACTCCCAAACACATGCACGCATTCCCGCACTCCCAAACACATGCACGCACTCCCAAACACATACAAGCATTCCCGCACTCCCAAACACATGCACGCATTCCCGCACTCCCAAACACATGCACGCACTCCCAAACACATGCACGCATTCCCGCACTCCCAAACACATGCACGCACTCCCAAACACATGCACGCACTCCCAAACACCTGCACGCATTCCCGCACTCCCGAACACATGCAAGCATTCCCGCACTCCCAAACACATGCACACACTCCCAAACACATGCACGCACTCCCAAACACATGCACGCATTCCCGCACTCCCAAACACATGCACACACTCCCAAACACATGCACGCACTCCCGAACACATGCAAGCATTCCCGCACTCCCAAACACATGCACACACTCCCAAACACATGCACACACTCCCAAACACATGCACGCATTCCCAAACACATGCACGCATTCCCGCACTCCCAAACACATGCACACATTCCCGCACTCCCAAACACATGCACGCATTCCCAAACACATGCACGCATTCCCGCACTCCCAAACACATGCACACATTCCCGCACTCCCAAACACATGCACACATTCCCGCACTTCCAAACACATGCACGCATTCCCAAACACATGCACGCATTCCCGCACTCCCAAACACATGCACACATTCCCGCACTCCCAAACACATGCACGCATTCCCAAACACATGCACGTATTCCCGCACTCCCAAACACATGCACACATTCCCGCACTCCCAAACACATGCAAGCATTCCCGCACTCCCAAACACATGCACGCATTCCTGCACTCCCGAACACATGCACGCGCTCCCAAACACATGCACGCATTCCCGCACTCCCAAACACATGCACGCATTCCCGCACTTCCAAACACATGCACGCATTCCCAAACACATGCACGCATTCCCGCACTCCCAAACACATGCACGCATTCCCGCATTCCCGCACTCCCAAACACATTCCCGCACTCCCAAACACATGCACGCATTCCCGCACTCCCAAACACATGCACGCACCCCCGCACTCCCAAACACATGCACACATTCCCGCACTCCCAAACACATGCACGCATTCCCGCACTCCCAAACACATGCACGCACTCCCAAACACATGCACACACTTCCAAACACATGCACGCATAGACCCGCACTCCCAAACACATGCACGCATTCCCGCACTCCCAAACACATGCACACATTCCCGCACTCCCAAACACATGCACGCATTCCCGCACTCCCAAACACATGCACACATTCCCGCACTCCCAAACACATGCACGCATTCCCAAACGCATGCACGCATTCCCACACTCCCAAACACATGCACACACCCCCGCACTCCCAAACACATGCACACACCCCCGCACTCCCAAACACATGCACGCATTCCCACACTCCCAAACACATGCACGCATTCCCTCACTCCCAAACACATGCACGCATTCCCGCACTCCCAAACACATGCACTTACCCCCGCACTCCCAAACACATGCACACATTCCCGCACTCCCAAACACATGCACGCACTCCCAAACACATGCACACACTTCCAAACACATGCACGCATAGACCCGCACTCCCAAACACATGCACGCATTCCTGCACTCCCAAACACATGCACACACTTCCAAACACATGCACGCATAGACCCGCACTCCCAAACACATGCACGCATTCCCGCACTCCCAAACACATGCACACATTCCCGCACTCCCAAACACATGCACGCATTCCCACACTCCCAAACACATGCACGCATTCCCAAACGCATGCACGCATTCCCACACTCCCAAACACATGCACACACCCCCGCACTCCCAAACACATGCACGCATTCCCACACTCCCAAACACATGCACGCATTCCCACACTCCCAAACACATGCACGCATTCCCACACTCCCAAACACATGCACGCACTCCCAAACACATGCACGCATTCCCAAACACATGCACGCATTCCCGCACTCCCAAACACATGCACGCACTCCCAAACACATGCACGCATTCCCAAACACATGCACGCATTCCCACACTCCCAAACACATGCACGCATTCCCACACTCCCAAACACATGCACGCACTCCCAAACACATGCACGCATTCCCGCACTCCCAAACACATGCACGCACTCCCAAACACATGCACGCATTCCCACACTCCCAAACACATGCACGCATTCCTGCACTCCCAAACACATGCAAGCATTCCCACACTCCCAAACACATGCACGCATTCCTGCACTCCCAAACACATGCACGCACTCCCAAACGCATGCACGCATTCCCACACTCCCAAACACATGCACACACCCCCGCACTCCCAAACACATGCACGCATTCCCACACTCCCAAACACATGCACGCATTCCCACACTCCCAAACACATGCACGCATTCCCAAACACATGCACGCATTCCCACACTCCCAAACACATGCACGCACCCCCGCACTCCCAAACACATGCACGCATTCCCGCACTCCCAAACACATGCACGCATTCCCGCACTCCCAAACACATGCACGCATTCCCGCACTCCCAAACACATGCAGGCACTCCCAAACACATGCACGCATTCCCGCACTCCCAAACACATGCACGCATTCCTGCACTACCAAACATATGCACGCATTCCCGCACTCCCAAACACATGCACGCACTCCCAAACACATGCACACACACCCGGACTCCCAAACACATGCACGCATTCCTGCACTCCCAAACACATGCAAGCGTTCCCGCACTCCCAAACACATGCACGCACTCCTGCACTCCCAAACACATGCACGCATTCCCGCACTGCCAAACACATGCAAGCATTCCCGCACTCCCAAACACATGCACGCATAGACCCGCACTCCCAAACACATGCACGCATAGACCCGCACTCCCAAACACATGCACGTACTCCCGCACTCCCGAACACATGCACGCATTCCTGCACTCCCAAACACATGCACGCATAGACCTGCACTCCCAAACACATGCACGCATAGACCTGCACTCCCAGACACATGCACACACCCCCGCACTCCCAAACACATGCACGCATTCCCGCACTCCCAAACACATGCACGCATTCCCGCACTCCCAAACACATGCAGGCACTCCCAAACACATGCACGCATTTCCGCACTCCCAAACACATGCACGCATTCCCGCACTCCCAAACACATGCAGGCACTCCCAAACACATGCACGCATTCCCGCACTCCCAAACACATGCAGGCACTCCCAAACACATGCACGCATTCCTGCACTACCAAACACATGCACGCATTCCCGCACTCCCAAACACATGCACACACTCCCAAACACATGCACGCATTCCCGCACTCCCGAACACATGCACGCATTCCTGCACTCCCAAATACATGCACGCATTCCCGCACTCCCAAACACATGCACGCATTCCCGCACTCCCAAACACATGCACGCATAGACCCGCACTCCCAAACACATGCACGCATAGACCCGCACTCCCAAACACATGCACGTACTCCCGCACTCCCGAACACATGCACGCATTCCTGCACTCCCAAACACATGCACGCATTCCCGCACTCCAAAACACATGCACGCACACCCGCACTCCCAAACACATGCACGCATAGACCTGCACTCCCAAACACATGCACGCACTCCCAAACACATGCACGCACCCCCGCACTTCCAAACACATGCACGCATAGACCTGCACTCCCAAACACATGCACGCACTCCCAAACACATGCACGCATAGACCTGCACTCCCAAACACATGCACGCACTCCCAAACACATGCACGCATAGACCTGCACTCCCGAACACATGCACGCATTCCTGCACTCCCAAACACATGCACACACTCCCAAACACATGCACGCACCCCCGCACTCCCAAACACATGCACGCATAGACCTGCACTCCCAAACACATGCACGCATAGACCTGCACTCCCAAACACATGCACACACCCCCGCACTCCCAAACACATGCACGCATTCCCGCACTCCCAAACACATGCACGCATTCCCAAACACATGCACACACCCCCGCACTCCCAAACACATGCACGCACCCCCACACTCCCAAACACATGCACGCATTCCCGCACTACCAAACACATGCACGCACCCCCACACTCCCAAACACATGCACGCATTCCCGCACTACCAAACACATGCACGCACCCCCGCACTCCCAAACACATGCACGCATTCCCGCACTCCCAAACACATGCACGCATTCCTGCACTCCCGAACACATGCAAGCATTCCCGCACTCCCAAACACATGCACGCACTCCCAAACACATGTTCGCATTCCTGCACTCCCGAACACATGCAAGCATTCCCGCACTCCCAAACACATGCACGCTCTCCCAAACACATGCACGCACCCCCGCACTCCCAAACACATGCACGCATTCCTGCACTCCCGAACACATGCACGCATTCCTGCACTCCCGAACACATGCAAGCATTCCCGCACTCCCAAACACATGCACGCACTCCCAAACACATGCACGCACCCCCGCACTCCCAAACACATGCACGCATTCCTGCACTCCCAAACACATGCACGCACTCCCAAACACATACAAGCATTCCCGCACTCCCAAACACATGCACGCACTCCCAAACACATGCACGCATTCCCGCACTCCCAAACACATGCACGCACTCCCAAACACATACAAGCATTCCCGCACTCCCAAACACATGCACGCATTCCCGCACTCCCAAACACATGCACGCACTCCCAAACACATGCACGCATTCCCGCACTCCCAAACACATGCACGCACTCCCAAACACATGCACGCACTCCCAAACACCTGCACGCATTCCCGCACTCCCGAACACATGCACACACTCCCAAACACATGCACGCACTCCCAAACACATGCACGCACTCCCAAACACCTGCACGCATTCCCGCACTCCCAAACACATGCACACACTCCCAAACACATGCACGCACTCCCAAACACATGCACGCACTCCCAAACACATGCACGCATTCCCGCACTCCCAAACACATGCACACATTCCCGCACTTCCAAACACATGCACGCATTCCCAAACACATGCACGCATTCCCGCACTCCCAAACACATGCACACATTCCCGCACTCCCAAACACATGCACGCATTCCCAAACACATGCACGCATTCCCGCACTCCCAAACACATGCACACATTCCCACACTCCCAAACACATGCACACATTCCCGCACTCCCAAACACATGCAAGCATTCCCGCACTCCCAAACACATGCACGCACCCCCGCACTCCCAAACACATGCACGCATTCCCGCATTCCCAAACACATTCCCGCACTCCCAAACACATGCACGCATTCCCGCACTCCCAAACACATGCACACATTCCCGCACTTCCAAACACATGCACGCATTCCCAAACACATGCACGCATTCCCGCACTCCCAAACACATGCACACATTCCCGCACTCCCAAACACATGCACGCATTCCCAAACACATGCACGCATTCCCGCGCTCCCAAACACATGCACACATTCCCGCACTCCCAAACACATGCACACATTCCCGCACTCCCAAACACATGCAAGCATTCCCGCACTCCCAAACACATGCACGCATTCCTGCACTCCCGAACACATGCACGCGCTCCCAAACACATGCACGCATTCCCGCACTCCCAAACACATGCACGCATTCCCGCACTTCCAAACACATGCACGCATTCCCAAACACATGCACGCATTCCCGCACTCCCAAACACATGCACGCATTCCCGCATTCCCGCACTCCCAAACACATGCACACATTCCCGCACTCCCAAACACATGCACGCATTCCCGCACTCCCAAACACATGCACGCACTCCCAAACACATGCACACACTTCCAAACACATGCACGCATAGACCCGCACTCCCAAACACATGCACGCATTCCCGCACTCCCAAACACATGCACACATTCCCGCACTCCCAAACACATGCACGCATTCCCGCACTCCCAAACACATGCACGCATTCCCAAACGCATGCACGCATTCCCACACTCCCAAACACATGCACACACCCCCGCACTCCCAAACACATGCACGCATTCCCACACTCCCAAACACATGCACGCATTCCCGCACTCCCAAACACATGCACGCATTCCCGCACTCCCAAACACATGCACGCACCCCCGCACTCCCAAACACATGCACACATTCCCGCACTCCCAAACACATGCACGCACTCCCAAACACATGCACACACTTCCAAACACATGCACGCATAGACCCGCACTCCCAAACACATGCACGCATTCCTGCACTCCCAAACACATGCACACACTTCCAAACACATGCACGCATAGACCCGCACTCCCAAACACATGCACGCATTCCCGCACTCCCAAACACATGCACACATTCCCGCACTCCCAAACACATGCACGCATTCCCGCACTCCCAAACACATGCACGCATTCCCAAACGCATGCACGCATTCCCACACTCCCAAACACATGCACACACCCCCGCACTCCCAAACACATGCACGCATTCCCACACTCCCAAACACATGCACGCATTCCCACACTCCCAAACACATGCACGCATTCCCGCACTCCCAAACACATGCACGCATTCCCACACTCCCAAACACATGCACGCACTCCCAAACACATGCACGCATTCCCAAACACATGCACGCATTCCCGCACTCCCAAACACATGCACGCACTCCCAAACACATGCACGCATTCCCAAACACATGCACGCATTCCCACACTCCCAAACACATGCACGCATTCCCACACTCCCAAACACATGCACGCACTCCCAAACACATGCACGCACTCCCAAACACATGCACGCATTCCCACACTCCCAAACACATGCACGCATTCCTGCACTCCCAAACACATGCAAGCATTCCCGCACTCCCAAACACATGCACGCATTCCTGCACTCCCAAACACATGCACGCACTCCCAAACGCATGCACGCATTCCCACACTCCCAAACACATGCACACACCCCCGCACTCCCAAACACATGCACGCATTCCCGCACTCCCAAACACATTCCCGCACTCCCAAACACATGCACACACCCCCGCACTCCCAAACACATGCACGCACCCCCGCACTCCCAAACACATGCACGCATTCCCACACTCCCAAACACATGCACGCATTCCCACACTCCCAAACACATGCACGCATTCCCAAACACATGCACGCATTCCCGCACTCCCAAACACATGCACGCACTCCCAAACACATGCACGCATTCCCAAACACATGCACGCATTCCCACACTCCCAAACACATGCACGCACTCCCAAACACATGCACGCATTCCCGCACTCCCAAACACATGCACGCACTCCCAAACACATGCACGCATTCCCACACTCCCAAACACATGCACGCATTCCTGCACTCCCAAACACATGCAAGCATTCCCGCACTCCCAAACACATGCACGCATTCCTGCACTCCCAAACACATGCACGCACTCCCAAACGCATGCACGCATTCCCACACTCCCAAACACATGCACACACCCCCGCACTCCCAAACACATGCACGCATTCCCGCACTCCCAAACACATTCCCGCACTCCCAAACACATGCACACACCCCCGCACTCCCAAACACATGCAAGCATTCCCGCACTCCCAAACACATGCACGCACCCCCGCACTCCCAAACACATGCACGCACCCCCGCACTCCCAAACACATGCAAGCATTCCCGCACTCCCAAACACATGCACGCATTCCTGCACTCCCGAACACATGCACGCGCTCCCAAACACATGCACGCATTCCTGCACTCCCAAAAACATGCACGCACCCCCACACTCCCAAACACATGCACGCATTCCCGCACTCCCAAACACATGCACGCACCCCCACACTCCCAAACACATGCACGCATTCCCGCACTACCAAACACATGCACGCACCCCCACACTCCCAAACACATGCACACACCCCCGCACTCCCAAACACATGCACGCATTCCCACACTCCCAAACACATGCACGCATTCCCACACTCCCAAACACATGCACGCATTCCCGCACTCCCAAACACATGCACGCATTCCCACACTCCCAAACACATGCACGCATTCCCACACTCCCAAACACATGCAAGCATTCCCGCACTCCCAAACACATGCACGCATTCCCACACTCCCAAACACATGCACGCATTCCCACACTCCCAAACACATGCACGCATTCCCACACTCCCAAACACATGCAAGCATTCCCGCACTCCCAAACACATGCACGCATTCCCACACTCCCAAACACATGCACGCATTCCCACACTCCCAAACACATGCACGCATTCCCACACTCCCAAACACATGCAAGCATTCCCGCACTCCCAAACACATGCACGCATTCCCACACTCCCAAACACATGCACGCACTCCCAAACACATGCACGCATTCCCAAACACATGCACGCATTCCCGCACTCCCAAACACATGCACGCACTCCCAAACACATGCACGCATTCCCACACTCCCAAACACATGCACGCATTCCTGCACTCCCAAACACATGCAAGCATTCCCGCACTCCCAAACACATGCACGCATTCCTGCACTCCCAAACACATGCACGCACTCCCAAACGCATGCACGCATTCCCACACTCCCAAACACATGCACACACCCCCGCACTCCCAAACACATGCACGCATTCCCGCACTCCCAAACACATTCCCGCACTCCCAAACACATGCACACACCCCCGCACTCCCAAACACATGCACGCACCCCCGCACTCCCAAACACATGCAAGCATTCCCGCACTCCCAAACACATGCACGCACCCCCGCACTCCCAAACACATGCAAGCATTCCCGCACTCCCAAACACATGCACGGATTCCTGCACTCCCGAACACATGCACGCGCTCCCAAACACATGCACGCATTCCCGCACTCCCGAACACGTGCACGCATTCCCGCACTCCCAAACACATGCACGCATAGACCTGCACTCCCAAACACATGCACGCACCCCCACACTCCCAAACACATGCACGCATTCCCACACTACCAAACACATGCACGCACCCCCACACTCCCAAACACATGCACACACCCCCGCACTCCCAAACACATGCACGCATTCCCACACTCCCAAACACATGCACGCATTCCCACACTCCCAAACACATGCACGCATTCCCACACTCCCAAACACATGCACGCATTCCCAAACACATGCACGCATTCCCGCACTCCCAAACACATGCACGCACTCCCAAACACATGCACGCATTCCCAAACACATGCACGCATTCCCACACTCCCAAACACATGCACGCATTCCCGCACTCCCAAACACATGCAAGCATTCCCGCACTCCCAAACACATGCACGCATTCCTGCACTCCCAAACACATGCACGCACTCCCAAACGCATGCACGCATTCCCACACTCCCAAACACATGCAAGCATTCCCGCACTCCCAAACACATGCACGCACCCCCGCACTCCCAAACACATGCAAGCATTCCCGCACTCCCAAACACATGCACGCACCCCCGCACTCCCAAACACATGCACGCACCCCCGCACTCCCAAACACATGCACGCATTCCTGCACTCCCGAACACATGCACGCATTCCTGCACTCCCAAACACATGCAAGCATTCCTGCACTCCCAAACACATGCAAGCATTCCCGCACTCCCAAACACATGCACGCATTCCTGCACTCCCGAACACATGCACGCATTCCTGCACTCCCAAACACATGCAAGCATTCCTGCACTCCCAAACACATGCAAGCATTCCCGCACTCCCAAACACATGCACGCACCCCGCACTCCCAAACACATGCACGCATTCCTGCACTCCCAAACACATGCAAGCATTCCTGCACTCCCAAACACATGCACGCACCCCCGCACTCCCAAACACATGCACGCATTCCTGCACTCCCGAACACATGCACGCGCTCCCAAACACATGCACGCATTCCTGCACTCCCAAACACATGCACGCTTTCCCGCACTCCCGAACACGTGCACGCATTCCCGCACTCCCAAACACATGCACGCATAGACCTGCACTCCCAAACACATGCACGCACCCCCACACTCCCAAACACATGCACGCATTCCCGCACTACCAAACACATGCACACACCCCCGCACTCCCAAACACATGCACGCATTCCCGCACTCCCAAACACATGCACGCATTCCTGCACTCCCGAACACATGCAAGCATTCCCAAACACATGCACGCACTCCCAAACACATGCACGCACTCCCGAACACATGCACGCATTCCTGCACTCCCAAACACATGCACGCACTCCCAAACACATGCACGCATTCCCGCACTCCCAAACACATGCACGCACTCCCAAACACATGCACGCACCCCCGCACTCCCAAACACATGCACGCACTCCCAAACACATGCACGCATTCCTGCACTCCCGAACACATGCAAGCATTCCCGCACTCCCAAACACATGCACGCACTCCCAAACACATACAAGCATTCCCGCACTCCCAAACACATGCACGCACTCCCAAACACATGCACGCATTCCCGCACTCCCAAACACATGCACGCACTCCCAAACACCTGCACGCATTCCCGCACTCCCGAACACATGCAAGCATTCCCGCACTCCCAAACACATGCACGCATTCCTGCACTCCCAAACACATGCACGCACTCCCAAACACCTGCACGCATTCCTGCACTCCCAAACACATGCACACACTCCCAAACACATGCACGCATTCCTGCACTCCCAAACACATGCACACACTCCCAAACACATGCACGCATAGACCTGCACTCCCAAACACATGCACGCACTCCCAAACACATGCACGCATTCCCGCACTCCCAAACACATGCACGCATTCCCAAACACATGCACGCATTCCCGCACTCCCAAACACATGCACACATTCCCGCACTCCCAAACACATGCACGCATTCCCAAACACATGCACACATTCCCGCACTCCCAAACACATGCACACATTCCTGCACTCCCAAACACATGCAAGCATTCCCGCACTCCCAAACACATGCACGCACCCCCGCACTCCCAAACACATGCACGCATTCCCGCATTCCCGCATTCCCAAACACATGCACGCACCCCCGCACTCCCAAACACATGCACGCATTCCCGCATTCCCGCACTCCCAAACACATGCACGCATTCCCGCATTCCCGCATTCCCAAACACATGCACGCACCCCCGCACTCCCAAACACATGCACGCATTCCCGCATTCCCGCACTCCCAAACACATGCACGCATTCCCGCACTCCCAAACACATGCACGCATTCCCGCACTCCCAAACACATGCACGCATTCCCGCACTCCCAAACACATGCACACATTCCCACACTCCCAAACACATGCACGCATTCCCGCACTCCCAAACACATGCACGCATTCCCACACTCCCAAACACATGCACGCATTCCCACACTCCCAAACACATGCACGCACCCCCGCACTCCCAAACACATGCACACATTCCCGCACTCCCAAACACATGCACGCATTCCCGCACTCCCAAACACATGCACGCACTCCCAAACACATGCACACACTTCCAAACACATGCACGCATAGACCCGCACTCCCAAACACATGCACGCATTCCCGCACTCCCAAACACATGCACACACTTCCAAACACATGCACGCATAGACCCGCACTCCCAAACACATGCACGCATTCCCGCACTCCCAAACACATGCACGCATTCCCGCACTCCCAAACACATGCACGCATTCCCGCACTCCCAAACACATGCACGCATTCCCAAACGCATGCACGCATTCCCACACTCCCAAACACATGCACACACCCCCGCACTCCCAAACGCATGCACGCATTCCCACACTCCCAAACACATGCACGCATTCCCGCACTCCCAAACACATGCACGCATTCCCACACTCCCAAACACATGCACGCATTCCCACACTCCCAAACACATGCACGCATTCCCGCACTCCCAAACACATGCACGCATTCCTGCACTCCCGAACACATGCACGCATTCCCACACTCCCAAACACATGCACGCATTCCCACACTCCCAAACACATGCACGCATTCCCGCACTCCCAAACACATGCACGCATTCCCGCACTCCCAAACACATGCACACACCCCCGCACTCCCAAACACATGCACGCATTCCCACACTCCCAAACACATGCACGCATTCCCGCACTCCCAAACACATGCACGCATTCCCGCACTCCCAAACACATGCACACACCCCCGCACTCCCAAACACATGCACGCATTCCCACACTCCCAAACACATGCACGCATTTCCACACTCCCAAACACATGCACGCATTCCCACACTCCCAAACACATGCACGCATTCCCACACTCCCAAACACATGCACGCATTCCCACACTCCCAAACACATGCACACACCCCCGCACTCCCGAACACATGCACGCATTCCTGCACTCCCAAACACATGCACGCATTCCTGCACTCCCAAACACATGCACGCACCCCCGCACTCCCAAACACATGCACACACCCCCGCACTCCCAAACACATGCACGCATTCCCGCACTCCCAAACACATGCACACACTCCCAAACACATGCACGCATTCCCGCACTCCCAAACACATGCACGCATTCCTGCACTCCCAAACACATGCACGCACCCCGCACTCCCGAACACATGCACGCATTCCTGCACTCCCAAACACATGCACGCATTCCCGCACTCCCAATGTTACATTTAATGTGAAAGCTGCAGCCTCTCACTGAACAAACCTATAATTATACTTAAAGAGACCCCGCGCCTTTCGTGTGCAAGTTACATTGTCAGGCACCACAGAAAAGAGCAGAGTACGACGCCTCTATAATTAGGAACATGGTGACTAACAGCTGCCAGTCACTGCGTCTATAATCTTATATCATTAATCTTGTTATGACATTCTAAGGGGGACATCCCTCTGCCATAGTTACTGCAAACTACAATTTGTTCCATGTGACTGTCAGAGGGGGAGGAGGGAAAATTAAAATGGCAAAGGCTTTACAACGAGGGATTAAGGAGGTGAATACCAGGCAAGATGCGGAATCCCCCACTTACAGGCAGAGTGGTATCCCCCCCATCCCCATAGGCAGTGTGACATCCCCCCCCTCCAATTCCTCATAGGCAGTGTGACATCCCCCCCCTCCAATTCCCCATAGGCAGTGTGGCATTCCCCCCCCTCCAATTCCCCATAGGCAGTGTGGCATTCCCCCCTCCTTCAATTCTCCATAGACAGTGTGGTATTCCCCCCTCCTCAAATTCCTCATTGGCAGTGTGGCATCCCCCCCTCCAGTTGCCCATAGGCAGTGTGGTATTCCCCCATCCTCCAATTCCCCATTGGCAGTGTGGCATTCCCCCCTCCTCCAATTCCCCATAGACAGTGTGGCATCCCCCCTCCAATTCCACATAGGCAGTGTGGCATCCCCCCCCTCCAATTCCACATAGGCAGTGTGGCATCCCCCCCTCCAATTGCCCATAGGCAGTGCGGTATTCCCCCTTCCTCCAGTTCCCCATTGGCAGTGTGGCATTCCCTCCCTCCAATTCTCCATAGACAGTGTGGCATCCCCCCTCCAATTCCACATAGGCAGTGTGGCATCCCCCTCCAATTCCCCACAGGCAGTGTGGCATTCCCCCTCCAATTCCCCACAGGCAGTGTGGTATCCCCGCCTCCCATTCCCATATGCAGTGTGGCACCCCCCCTCCAAATCCCCATAGGCAGTGTGGTATCCCCGCCTCCCATTCCCATATGCAGTGTGGCACCCCCCCTCCAAATCCCCATAGGCAGTGTGGTATCCCCCCCTCCAATTCCCCACAGGCAGTGTGGCATTCCCCCCATCCCATTCCCATAAGCAGTGTGGCACCCCCCCTCCAATTCCCCATAGGCAGTGTGGTACCCCCCCTCCCATTCCCATATGCAGTGTGGCGGGACCTATGTTCCCCCTTCAACCAAATAGCAGTTGCAGCCGCCAGCTACTGACACCCGCGCCGCCACATCTACACGAGGGGGGCCTCGAAGAAGGAAGAGGGGATTGGCGGGACAAAGAAGACCCGCTGGACCGGAGGTAGACAGTGCCTGGCCAGGACAGAAGATGGAAGACTGGGATGGGTGAGTATAAGTTAATTTAGGAACAATAAAACAATTTTTTCTATTATTTTTCACTTTGGGGTGAATTGGTTTGGGGTCCAGGGAAGCAAGTTACGCCCTTATGCCCATTGGTGTGGGCACAAGGTTGCTGGTTAAGTGGCATTTAATAAAATATTTGTTTTTGTATCTATCACAAATCGATCCTTGTATGGCCGGTTTCGACTATCTCAAATTTCAATCGACCCGCTAATCACTAGCCATCACTGTTGTTGAAATAGTTTAACAGGAAGGGTATTTGAACACTAGGGCCCTTATTTATGAAGGAATAGCGACAGGTAGCGAATGGTGAGCGACCGGTAATGACGGGCCCCGCCACGAGAACGCCGGCTCCCCACCACAATCACACATTTATCAAGCCGATCCTGCTTAGCGACTGAGATAGCGCCAGATAGCCACTCATTCATCATTATTCCAGCCTCAGCCCACAGCGCCAGCGTCCGACCTTGAACAGCGACAGGTATGACTAGGGATGAGCGAATCGATCCGGACGAACCCGGATTCGATCCGAATTTCAGGAAAAATTCGATTCGGATCGAATCCGAATTTCCCCGCGATTCGATCACTCGAAGTTTTCCTTTAACATCCATTCATTCACATTTACAGGCATTCTAAGATGGCGGACGGGACATGTCTGGACATCTATCCCGCGCCAGTGCAAGCTGGGGCAGTCACATGCAGCCTATCAGCAGCCAGCAAGCCCGGTGACGTCACACAGCGGTATTTAACGGCGGCCATCTTGCTTTTCCTCATTTCTCTATTGCATTCGTGACAGACAGAACGCTGTGTAGCTGAGGCAGTTAGACAGGCAGGGACAGACAGGGACAGGCTGGAGACAGGCAGGAGACAGGCAGGAGACAGACAGGAGACAGACAGAAAGCCAGGGAAAGGTAGGAAAAACGGAGGCTGTCACAAGGAGATTTTTTTTTTTTTTCATCCAGCCTGAGTGTTACTAGCTGGCTGACAGGCTTTGTTAGCGTTTTCAGGCTGCTTATAGTAACTAACTGTGCATATATACTGAACTGATCTTAAGTCTGCTGTTAGGCATCCCATTCTGTGACTAAAGCAGCCTCTGTTTAAGACCATATAAGCATTTGCTCTTATCATATTTGAAATTAGCCTGATAAAGACACTTTTGCTGGGCAAAGCACTACTGGACCCTGCCAGGTCCATTCCTGCCCAGGGCATCCCATTCTGTGACTACAGCAGCCTCTGTTTAAGACCATATAAGCATTTGCTCTTATCATATTTGAAATTAGCCTGATAAAGACACTTTTGCTGGGCAAAGCACTACTGGACCCTGCCAGGTCCATTCCTGCCCAGGGCATCCCATTCTGTGACTACAGCAGCCTCTGTTTAAGACCATATAAGCATTTGCTCTTATCATATTTGAAATTAGCCTGATAAAGACACTTTTGCTGGGCAAAGCACTACTGGACCCTGCCAGGTCCATTCCTGCCCAGGGCATCCCATTCTGTGACTAAAGCAGCCTCTGTTTAAGACCATATAAGCATTTGCTCTTATCATATTTGAAATTAGGCCTGATAAAGACACTTTTGCTGGGCAAAGCACTACTGGACCCTGCCAGGTCCATTCCTGCCCAGGGCATCCCATTCTGTGACTAAAGCAGCCTCTGTTTAAGACCATATAAGCATTTGCTCTTATCATATTTGAAATTAGCCTGATAAAGACACTTTTGCTGGGCAAAGCACTACTGGACCCTGCCAGGTCCATTCCTGCCCAGGGCATCCCATTCTGTGACTAAAGCAGCCTCTGTTTAAGACCATATAAGCATTTGCTCTTATCATATTTGAAATTAGCCTGATAAAGACACTTTTGCTGGGCAAAGCACTACTGGACCCTGCCAGGTCCATTCCTGCCCAGGGCATCCCATTCTGTGACTAAAGCAGCCTCTGTTTAAGACCATATAAGCATTTGCTCTTATATTTGAAATTAGCCTGATAAAGACACTTTTGCTGGGCAAAGCACTACTGGACCCTGCCAGGTCGATTCCTGTTGGGGCATCCCATTCTGTGACTACAGCAGCCTCTGTTTAAGACCATATAAGCATTTGCTCTTATCATATTTGAAATTAGCCTGATAAAGACACTTTTGCTGGGCAAAGCACTACTGGACCCTGCCAGGTCGATTCCTGTTGGGGCATCCCATTCTGTGACTACAGCAGCCTCTGTTTAAGACCATATAAGCATTTGCTCTTATCATATTTGAAATTAGCCTGATAAAGACACTTTTGCTGGGCAAAGCACTACTGGACCCTGCCAGGTCCATTCCTGCCCAGGGCATCCCATTCTGTGACTAAAGCAGCCTCTGTTTAAGACCATATAAGCATTTGCTCTTATCATATTTGAAATTAGCCTGATAAAGACACTTTTGCTGGGCAAAGCACTACTGGACCCTGCCAGGTCCATTCCTGCCCAGGGCATCCCATTCTGTGACTAAAGCAGCCTCTGTTTAAGACCATATAAGCATTTGCTCTTATCATATTTGAAATTAGGCCTGATAAAGACACTTTTGCTGGGCAAAGCACTACTGGACCCTGCCAGGTCCATTCCTGCCCAGGGCATCCCATTCTGTGACTAAAGCAGCCTCTGTTTAAGACCATATAAGCATTTGCTCTTATCATATTTGAAATTAGCCTGATAAAGACACTTTTGCTGGGCAAAGCACTACTGGACCCTGCCAGGTCCATTCCTGCCCAGGGCATCCCATTCTGTGACTAAAGCAGCCTCTGTTTAAGACCATATAAGCATTTGCTCTTATCATATTTGAAATTAGCCTGATAAAGACACTTTTGCTGGGCAAAGCACTACTGGACCCTGCCAGGTCCATTCCTGCCCAGGGCATCCCATTCTGTGACTAAAGCAGCCTCTGTTTAAGACCATATAAGCATTTGCTCTTATATTTCAAATTAGCCTGATAAAGACACTTTTGCTGGGCAAAGCACTACTGGACCCTGCCAGGTCGATTCCTGTTGGGGCATCCCATTCTGTGACTACAGCAGCCTCTGTTTAAGACCATATAAGCATTTGCTCTTATCATATTTGAAATTAGCCTGATAAAGACACTTTTGCTGGGCAAAGCACTACTGGACCCTGCCAGGTCCATTCCTGCCCAGGGCATCCCATTCTGTGACTACAGCACCCTCTGTTTAAGACCATATAAGCATTTGCTCTTATCATATTTGAAATTAGCCTGATAAAGACACTTTTGCTGGGCAAAGCACTACTGGACCCTGCCAGGTCCATTCCTGCCCAGGGCATCCCATTCTGTGACTACAGCAGCCTCTGTTTAAGACCATATAAGCATTTGCTCTTATCATATTTGAAATTAGCCTGATAAAGACACTTTTGCTGGGCAAAGCACTACTGGACCCTGCCAGGTCGATTCCTGTTGGGGCATCCCATTCTGTGACTACAGCAGCCTCTGTTTAAGACCATATAAGCATTTGCTCTTATCATATTTGAAATTAGCCTGATAAAGACACTTTTGCTGGGCAAAGCACTACTGGACCCTGCCAGGTCCATTCCTGCCCAGGGCATCCCATTCTGTGACTAAAGCAGCCTCTGTTTAAGACCATATAAGCATTTGCTCTTATCATATTTGAAATTAGCCTGATAAAGACACTTTTGCTGGGCAAAGCACTACTGGACCCTGCCAGGTCCATTCCTGCCCAGGGCATCCCATTCTGTGACTACAGCAGCCTCTGTTTAAGACCATATAAGCATTTGCTCTTATCATATTTGAAATTAGCCTGATAAAGACACTTTTGCTGGGCAAAGCACTACTGGACCCTGCCAGGTCCATTCCTGCCCAGGGCATCCCATTCTGTGACTAAAGCAGCCTCTGTTTAAGACCATATAAGCATTTGCTCTTATCATATTTGAAATTAGGCCTGATAAAGACACTTTTGCTGGGCAAAGCACTACTGGACCCTGCCAGGTCCATTCCTGCCCAGGGCATCCCATTCTGTGACTACAGCAGCCTCTGTTTAAGACCATATAAGCATTTGCTCTTATCATATTTGAAATTAGCCTGATAAAGACACTTTTGCTGGGCAAAGCACTACTGGACCCTGCCAGGTCGATTCCTGTTGGGGCATCCCATTCTGTGACTACAGCAGCCTCTGTTTAAGACCATATAAGCATTTGCTCTTATCATATTTGAAATTAGCCTGATAAAGACACTTTTGCTGGGCAAAGCACTACTGGACCCTGCCAGGTCCATTCCTGCCCAGGGCATCCCATTCTGTGACTAAAGCAGCCTCTGTTTAAGACCATATAAGCATTTGCTCTTATCATATTTGAAATTAGCCTGATAAAGACACTTTTGCTGGGCAAAGCACTACTGGACCCTGCCAGGTCCATTCCTGCCCAGGGCATCCCATTCTGTGACTACAGCAGCCTCTGTTTAAGACCATATAAGCATTTGCTCTTATCATATTTGAAATTAGCCTGATAAAGACACTTTTGCTGGGCAAAGCACTACTGGACCCTGCCAGGTCCATTCCTGCCCAGGGCATCCCATTCTGTGACTAAAGCAGCCTCTGTTTAAGACCATATAAGCATTTGCTCTTATCATATTTGAAATTAGGCCTGATAAAGACACTTTTGCTGGGCAAAGCACTACTGGACCCTGCCAGGTCCATTCCTGCCCAGGGCATCCCATTCTGTGACTACAGCAGCCTCTGTTTAAGACCATATAAGCATTTGCTCTTATCATATTTGAAATTAGCCTGATAAAGACACTTTTGCTGGGCAAAGCACTACTGGACCCTGCCAGGTCCATTCCTGCCCAGGGCATCCCATTCTGTGACTAAAGCAGCCTCTGTTTAAGACCATATAAGCATTTGCTCTTATCATATTTGAAATTAGGCCTGATAAAGACACTTTTGCTGGGCAAAGCACTACTGGACCCTGCCAGGTCCATTCCTGCCCAGGGCATCCCATTCTGTGACTACAGCAGCCTCTGTTTAAGACCATATAAGCATTTGCTCTTATCATATTTGAAATTAGCCTGATAAAGACACTTTTGCTGGGCAAAGCACTACTGGACCCTGCCAGGTCCATTCCTGCCCAGGGCATCCCATTCTGTGACTAAAGCAGCCTCTGTTTAAGACCATATAAGCATTTGCTCTTATATTTGAAATTAGCCTGATAAAGACACTTTTGCTGGGCAAAGCACTACTGGACCCTGCCAGGTCGATTCCTGTTGGGGCATCCCATTCTGTGACTACAGCAGCCTCTGTTTAAGACCATATAAGCATTTGCTCTTATCATATTTGAAATTAGCCTGATAAAGACACTTTTGCTGGGCAAAGCACTACTGGACCCTGCCAGGTCCATTCCTGCCCAGGGCATCCCATTCTGTGACTAAAGCAGCCTCTGTTTAAGACCATATAAGCATTTGCTCTTATCATATTTGAAATTAGGCCTGATAAAGACACTTTTGCTGGGCAAAGCACTACTGGACCCTGCCAGGTCCATTCCTGCCCAGGGCATCCCATTCTGTGACTACAGCAGCCTCTGTTTAAGACCATATAAGCATTTGCTCTTATCATATTTGAAATTAGCCTGATAAAGACACTTTTGCTGGGCAAAGCACTACTGGACCCTGCCAGGTCCATTCCTGCCCAGGGCATCCCATTCTGTGACTACAGCAGCCTCTGTTTAAGACCATATAAGCATTTGCTCTTATCATATTTGAAATTAGCCTGATAAAGACACTTTTGCTGGGCAAAGCACTACTGGACCCTGCCAGGTCCATTCCTGCCCAGGGCATCCCATTCTGTGACTACAGCAGCCTCTGTTTAAGACCATATAAGCATTTGCTCTTATCATATTTGAAATTAGCCTGATAAAGACACTTTTGCTGGGCAAAGCACTACTGGACCCTGCCTGGTCCATTCCTGCCCAGGGCATCCCATTCTGTGACTAAAGCAGCCTCTGTTTAAGACCATATAAGCATTTGCTCTTATCATATTTGAAATTAGGCCTGATAAAGACACTTTTGCTGGGCAAAGCACTACTGGACCCTGCCAGGTCCATTCCTGCCCAGGGCATCCCATTCTGTGACTAAAGCAGCCTCTGTTTAAGACCATATAAGCATTTGCTCTTATCATATTTGAAATTAGCCTGATAAAGACACTTTTGCTGGGCAAAGCACTACTGGACCCTGCCAGGTCGATTCCTGTTGGGGCATCCCATTCTGTGACTACAGCAGCCTCTGTTTAAGACCATATAAGCATTTGCTCTTATCATATTTGAAATTAGCCTGATAAAGACACTTTTGCTGGGCAAAGCACTACTGGACCCTGCCAGGTCCATTCCTGCCCAGGGCATCCCATTCTGTGACTACAGCAGCCTCTGTTTAAGACCATATAAGCATTTGCTCTTATCATATTTGAAATTAGCCTGATAAAGACACTTTTGCTGGGCAAAGCACTACAGGACCCTGCCAGGTCCATTCCTGCCCAGGGCATCCCATTCTGTGACTACAGCAGCCTCTGTTTAAGACCATATAAGCATTTGCTCTTATCATATTTGAAATTAGCCTGATAAAGACACTTTTGCTGGGCAAAGCACTACTGGACCCTGCCAGGTCCATTCCTGCCCAGGGCATCCCATTCTGTGACTAAAGCAGCCTCTGTTTAGGACCATATAAGCATTTGCTCTTATCATATTTGAAATTAGGCCTGATAAAGACACTTTTGCTGGGCATAGCACTACTGGACCCTGCCAGGTCCACTTCTGTTGGGGCATCCCATTCTGTGACTAAAGCAGCCTCTGTTTAAGACCATATAAGCATTTGCTCTTATTATATTTATATTATAAGACACTTTTGCTGGGCATAGGCTTACTGCTGCCTGCCAGGTGCACTTCTGTTGAGGCATCCCATTCTGTAACATAGCATACCCCTCTTTATTTACACTAAGCAGCTCTCTTATTTACACTAAGCAGGCCTGTTGGAGGCTGAGTGTTACTGCTCACTTTTGGTGTGCATTATATTCGGTTTCATATAGACCCACCGCTGCCCGGGGTTTTTTTAAATATCACCTACTACCACGCCAGTTAGACTATGTCGGGCAGACAAGTGCCTGGAAGTGAAAAGAGGAGTGGCAGAGGCCAAGATTCCGCAGGCAGAGCTCGCATCAGACTGGGGGCCAGTAGCAGCAGGAGTCACGCTGAGAGACCTAATCTGCCAGTATCTGCTAGCGGTCGGGTCTCCACCAGTAACGCATCTGCCGTGGTAGATTGGCTGACGCGCTCATCAACAACATCATCACAACTTACATCTGAGACCCCCAGTCTAGGGTCGGTAGGTTCCTCTGACACAACCCTGAGTTGGCATGCCCCGAGAGCAGTCCCTGTCCTCCCATTGCCTCTGTCCTACGCCGTTCCCTCCCCCAGCGACGTATCCTATGCTTTGGGTTCAGCTCCACTCTTTAGTGAGGAGGACTATCAGATACAGGAGGACAGTCAGCAGCTACTGCCCAGCCAAGAAATGGAGGTGGCTTCTTTAGCTAGGCAGACAAATAGTGATGTGGACAGTGTCGTGGGTGCTGCGAGCGTTCCAGCTCCTGCGCCAGACACTGTTGACGAATCCACGAACATCAGTGACGTACAGCCACAACTCGGTGATGATGATGATGATGACGATGAAGCCGATCGCACTTGGGAGCCGGGTGATGAAGGGGCTTCATCGTCATCATCAGGAGAAGAGGGGCGCAGGTTGCCCCGGAGTCAGCAGCTGAGGCAGCAAGGTGGTAGCAGTCAGCATGGGGGCACAATTCCAAAGGCTGGAGCCGGCCGGGGCCGGGGCCGGGGTAGAGCACCTGCTGTGCGGCAGTCTACCTTATCGGGAGGTAGTGGAGCAGGGGTTCCTGGAGTTGGCAACAGCAGCAGTGAATCAGTGAGGCCAGGGGGTGGGAAAAGTAGCTACTCGGCAGTGTGGCAGTTTTTCCTGAGGCATCCGCAGGAGGGTAACATGGCCACATGCAAGATATGTAGGCAAAAGGTGAAGCGTGGCCAGGGTCCAAATGTTGGCACCACGGCCCTGCATCAACATATGATGCGTCACCATAAAACGACCTGGGAGAACCGAGGCTCCCAAGGGGTGGTCCAGTCTGCTTCCTCACCAAGTGAGCTCCCAATTTCTGCCAGCCAAGGCTCCAGCACCTCAGCCGAAGGCAGCTGTGCGTCATACCCATCCTCTGTCGCTCCTGCTCCTCCTCCAAGTCATGCATCCCGCCAGCAATCCATCAGCGAAGCCATGTCCAAGAGACAGCAGTATGCGCCCACTCATCCTACGGCGCAGAAGCTGAATGTGCTCCTGTCCAAGTTGCTGGTGCTGCAGTCGCTCCCTTTTCAGGTGGTGGAATCTGCACCTTTCAGAGAACTGATGGCTTGTGCCGAGCCGAGGTGGAGAGTCCCAAGCCGTCATTTCTTTGCCAAGAAGGCAGTACCAGCGCTGCACACTTTTGTTGAACAGAAGGTGGGCCAGTCCTTGAGCCTGTCGGTGTGTAGCAAAATACATGGCAGCGCCGACATCTGGAGCTGTAACTACGGTCAGGGGCAGTACATGTCGTTTACGGCCCACTGGGTGAATGTGGTCCCTTTGCAGCAGCAACTTGGACAGGTCACGCCGCTTCGGCCTCCGCGCTCTCTGCCCATTGGGCCTGTGACACCGTGCGACTCGGCCTCCTCATCCTCCGCCATCTCCTCACCCTCCACTGTAGGCTCAAGTCTCAGTGCCCCTCCAGTCTACCATGTGTGCAGGGCACGGAGGTGTCACGCAGTGCTTCACATGGTTTGTCTTGGCGAACGGAGTCACACAGGGGAGGAACTGCTTAAATGTATTCATCAGGAAATCCAAACATGGCTTACTCCGAGAAAACTTAAAATGGGAATCATGGTTACCGACAATGGGAAGAACATTTTGTCTGCGCTGCGCCAAGGAAGCCTGACCCATGCCCCCTGCATGGCTCACGTCTTCAATCTGGTTGTCAAGCGGTTTCTGAAGTGTTCCCCCCATCTGCAAGACATCCTAACAACTTCAAGGAAACTTTGCATGCACTTCAGCCACTCCTACACCGCCAAACACACCCTTCTTGAGCTACAGCGTCAGAATGGTATCCCCCAACATAGTCTGATTTGCGATGTTTCCACCCGTTGGAATTCCACCCTTCACATGTTGGACCGATTATATGAACAGAGAAAAGCCATCACGGATTTCCTGATGATCCAAGCAGATAGGGGGACTCCCCTGTGTAACTTCAATGTCAACCAGTGGCAGCTCATACGTGACACCTGCCGTTTGCTCAGGCCCTTTGAGGATGCCACTTTATTTGTCAGTCGGCAGGATTACGGGATGAACGACGTGATTCCACTGCTTCATGTACTACAGCACATGTTGGAAACCATGGCTGGTCAGGGCACTGGAGACATGGCGTTTACATCTTACGGCCACATGAACCCCGCTGGAGCTGAACTGGAGGAGGAGGAAGAGGAGGAGGAGGAGTTGCCCAGCGAAACACAGTTTAGGCTTGGCGAAATGGCTGGTTTATCTAGTCAGCGGACAGGAGAGGAGGAGCAGGAGCAGCCAGAGGAGCTAGAGGTTTTTGAGGAAGGCGAGACAGAGGACCCGGGCACACCGTGGCAGTATGCAGTGGAGATGGAGACAGGTAGTCCATCCGAGTCACTTGCGCAAATGGCACGAAGCATGCTCACGTGCTTGCGTAGTGACCCCAGAATTGTTTCCATCTGTCGGCGGGATGACTTCTGGCTGTCCACCTTATTGGACCCTCGCTTCCGGCACAAAATGGGGGCATTTTTTAAACCCACCGAGAGGGAGGACAAACTCAACTACTACAAAGACATTCTACGTAGGCAGTTGGCCGATGCCTATCTGCGCCATGGTCCATACTCTCGCAGGTCTGACTCGAGGGGACCGCTGCGCTCACCTTCCACTGCCATGGCCGCTGGGGGGGTTGGCAGCAGCAGCAGCAGAAGCTCCATCAGCAGCAGCAGCCTCAGTCTTCAGTCGCTAATGAGTAGCTTTCTACACCCGCATAGTGAGGCTACTCATGAGCAGCAGGAAGACCTGGAGCAGGACCTGAACCAGCAGGTCATGTCATACTTTGACATGACCATGCCAACACACCTTGAGGATCCACTGGACTTCTGGGCAGCCAAACTTGATTTGTGGCCGCAAGTTTGCCCTGGAAAAGCTGTCCTGCCCGGCAAGTAGCGTGCCATCTGAGCGGGTGTTTAGTGCGGCGGGGGCCATAGTTACGGCGAGGAGAACTCGTCTGTCAACTAAAAATGTGGAGAGACTCACCTTTGTCAAAATGAATCAGGGATGGATCAGCCAGGATTTCCACCCACCAATGCCTGATGCATGCGACTAGATTCAGCATGGTGCCACGTTTTACACTTTCCAAATGGTGCAAAACATATTTATGTCTTTAGGCCAATTTTTGGGCTCCTGCTGCTGCTGCTGCCAACTTCTGCCAACTCCAGGGTGTGATTCATCCAATTTTTGGGCTCCTGAAGCCAACTCCAGTGTATATTTGGGCTCCTGCTGCTGCTACTGTCAACTCCTGCCAACTCCAGGGTGTGATTCATCCAATTTTTGAGCTCCTGAAGCCAACTCCAGTGTATATTTGGGCTCCTGCTGCTGCTACTGTCAACTCCTGCCAACTCCAGGGTGTGATTCATCCAATTTTTGGGCTCCTGAGGCCAACTCCAGTGTATATTTGGGCTCCTGCTGCTGCTGCTGCCAACTTCTGCCAACTCCAGGGTGTGATTCATCCAATTTTTGGGCTCCTGAAGCCAACTCCAGTGTATATTTGGGCTCCTGCTGCTGCTACTGTCAACTCCTGCCAACTCCAGGGTGTGATTCATCCAATTTTTGGGCTCCTGAAGCCAACTCCAGTATATATTTGGGCTCCTGCTGCTGCTGCTGCCAACTTCTGCCAACTCCAGGGTGTGATTCATCCAATTTTTGGGCTCCTGCTGCTGCTGCTGCCAACTTCTGCCAACTCCAGGGTGTGATTCATCCAATTTTTGGGCTCCTGAAGCCAACTCCAGTGTATATTTGGGCTCCTGCTGCTGCTACTGTCAACTCCTGCCAACTCCAGGGTGTGATTCATCCAATTTTTGGGCTCCTGAAGCCAACTCCAGTGTATATTTGGGCTCCTGCTGCTGCTACTGTCAACTCCTGCCAACTCCAGGGTGTGATTCATCCAATTTTTGGGCTCCTGAGGCCAACTCCAGTGTATATTTGGGCTCCTGCTGCTGCTGCTGCCAACTTCTGCCAACTCCAGGGTGTGATTCATCCAATTTTTGGGCTCCTGAAGCCAACTCCAGTGTATATTTGGGCTCCTGCTGCTGCTACTGTCAACTCCTGCCAACTCCAGGGTGTGATTCATCCAATTTTTGGGCTCCTGAAGCCAACTCCAGTATATATTTGGGCTCCTGCTGCTGCTGCTGCCAACTTCTGCCAACTCCAGGGTGTGATTCATCCAATTTTTGGGCTCCTGCTGCTGCTGCTGCCAACTTCTGCCAACTCCAGGGTGTGATTCATCCAATTTTTGGGCTCCTGAAGCCAACTCCAGTGTATATTTGGGCTCCTGCTGCTGCTACTGTCAACTCCTGCCAACTCCAGGGTGTGATTCATCCAATTTTTGGGCTCCTGAAGCCAACTCCAGTGTATATTTGGGCTCCTGCTGCTGCTACTGTCAACTCCTGCCAACTCCAGGGTGTGATTCATCCAATTTTTGGGCTCCTGAGGCCAACTCCAGTGTATATTTGGGCTCCTGCTGCTGCTGCTGCCAACTTCTGCCAACTCCAGGGTGTGATTCATCCAATTTTTGGGCTCCTGAAGCCAACTCCAGTGTATATTTGGGCTCCTGCTGCTGCTACTGTCAACTCCTGCCAACTCCAGGGTGTGATTCATCCAATTTTTGGGCTCCTGAAGCCAACTCCAGTGTATATTTGGGCTCCTGCTGCTGCTACTGTCAACTCCTGCCAACTCCAGGGTGTGATTCATCCAATTTTTGGGCTCCTGAAGCCAACTCCAGTATATATTTGGGCTCCTGCTGCTGCTGCTGCCAACTTCTGCCAACTCCAGGGTGTGATTCATCCAATTTTTGGGCTCCTGCTGCTGCTGCTGCCAACTTCTGCCAACTCCAGGGTGTGATTCATCCAATTTTTGGGCTCCTGAAGCCAACTCCAGTGTATATTTGGGCTCCTGCTGCTGCTACTGTCAACTCCTGCCAACTCCAGGGTGTGATTCATCCAATTTTTGGGCTCCTGAAGCCAACTCCAGTGTATATTTGGGCTCCTGCTGCTGCTACTGTCAACTCCTGCCAACTCCAGGGTTTGATTCATCCAATTTTTGGGCTCCTGAGGCCAACTCCAGTGTATATTTGGGCTCCTGCTGCTGCCAACTTCTGCCAACTCCAGGGTGTGATTCATCCAATTTTTGGGCTCCTGAAGCCAACTCCAGTGTATATTTGGGCTCCTGCTGCTGCTACTGTCAACTCCTGCCAACTCCAGGGTGTGATTCATCCAATTTTTGGTTTCCTGAAGCCAACTCCAGTGTATATTTGGGCTCCTGCTGCTGCTACTGTCAACTCCTGCCAACTCCAGGGTGTGATTCATCCAATTTTTGGGCTCCTGAGGCCAACTCCAGTGTATATTTGGGCTCCTGCTGCTGCTGCTGCCAACTTCTGCCAACTCCAGGGTGTGATTCATCCAATTTTTGGGCTCCTGAAGCCAACTCCAGTGTATATTTGGGCTCCTGCTGCTGCTACTGTCAACTCCTGCCAACTCCAGGGTGTGATTCATCCAATTTTTGGGCTCCTGAAGCCAACTCCAGTGTATATTTGGGCTCCTGCTGCTGCTACTGTCAACTCCTGCCAACTCCAGGGTGTGATTCATCCAATTTTTGGGCTCCTGAGGCCAACTCCAGTGTATATTTGGGCTCCTGCTGCTGCTGCTGCCAACTTCTGCCAACTCCAGGGTGTGATTCATCCAATTTTTGGGCTCCTGAAGCCAACTCCAGTGTATATTTGGGCTCCTGCTGCTGCTACTGTCAACTCCTGCCAACTCCAGGGTGTGATTCATCCAATTTTTGGGCTCCTGAAGCCAACTCCAGTATATATTTGGGCTCCTGCTGCTGCCAACTTCTGCCAACTCCAGGGTGTGATTCATCCAATTTTTGGGCTCCTGCTGCTGCTGCTGCCAACTTCTGCCAACTCCAGGGTGTGATTCATCCAATTTTTGGGCTCCTGAAGCCAACTCCAGTGTATATTTGGGCTCCTGCTGCTGCTACTGTCAACTCCTGCCAACTCCAGGGTGTGATTCATCCAATTTTTGGGCTCCTGAAGCCAACTCCAGTGTATATTTGGGCTCCTGCTGCTGCTACTGTCAACTCCTGCCAACTCCAGGGTGTGATTCATCCAATTTTTGGGCTCCTGAGGCCAACTCCAGTGTATATTTGGGCTCCTGCTGCTGCTGCTGCTGCCAACTTCTGCCAACTCCAGGGTGTGATTCATCCAATTTTTGGGCTCCTGAAGCCAACTCCAGTGTATATTTGGGCTCCTGCTGCTGCTACTGTCAACTCCTGCCAACTCCAGGGTGTGATTCATCCAATTTTTGGGCTCCTGAAGCCAACTCCAGTGTATATTTGGGCTCCTGCTGCTGCTACTGTCAACTCCTGCCAACTCCAGGGTGTGATTCATCCAATTTTTGGGCTCCTGAGGCCAACTCCAGTGTATATTTGGGCTCCTGCTGCTGCTACTGTCAACTCCTGCCAACTCCAGGGTGTGATTCATCCAATTTTTGGGCTCCTGAAGCCAACTCCAGTGTATATTTGGGCTCCTGCTGCTGCTACTGTCAACTCCTGCCAACTCCAGGGTGTGATTCATCCAATTTTTGGGCTCCTGAGGCCAACTCCAGTGTATATTTGGGCTCCTGCTGCTGCTGCTGCCAACTTCTGCCAACTCCAGGGTGTGATTCATCCAATTTTTGGGCTCCTGAAGCCAACTCCAGTGTATATTTGGGCTCCTGCTGCTGCTACTGTCAACTCCTGCCAACTCCAGGGTGTGATTCATCCAATTTTTGGGCTCCTGAAGCCAACTCCAGTATATATTTGGGCTCCTGCTGCTGCTGCTGCCAACTTCTGCCAACTCCAGGGTGTGATTCATCCAATTTTTGGGCTCCTGCTGCTGCTGCTGCCAACTTCTGCCAACTCCAGGGTGTGATTCATCCAATTTTTGGGCTCCTGAAGCCAACTCCAGTGTATATTTGGGCTCCTGCTGCTGCTACTGTCAACTCCTGCCAACTCCAGGGTGTGATTCATCCAATTTTTGGGCTCCTGAAGCCAACTCCAGTGTATATTTGGGCTCCTGCTGCTGCTACTGTCAACTCCTGCCAACTCCAGGGTGTGATTCATCCAATTTTTGGGCTCCTGAGGCCAACTCCAGTGTATATTTGGGCTCCTGCTGCTGCTGCTGCCAACTTCTGCCAACTCCAGGGTGTGATTCATCCAATTTTTGGGCTCCTGAAGCCAACTCCAGTGTATATTTGGGCTCCTGCTGCTGCTACTGTCAACTCCTGCCAACTCCAGGGTGTGATTCATCCAATTTTTGGGCTCCTGAAGCCAACTCCAGTGTATATTTGGGCTCCTGCTGCTGCTGCTGTCAACTCCTGCCAACTCCAGGGTGTGATTCATCCAATTTTTGGGCTCCTGAGGCCAACTCCAGTGTATATTTGGGCTCCTGCTGCTGCTGCTGCCAACTTCTGCCAACTCCAGGGTGTGATTCATCCAATTTTTGGGCTCCTGAAGCCAACTCCAGTGTATATTTGGGCTCCTGCTGCTGCTACTGTCAACTCCTGCCAACTCCAGGGTGTGATTCATCCAATTTTTGGGCTCCTGAGGCCAACTCCAGTGTATATTTGGGCTCCTGCTGCTGCTGCTGCCAACTTCTGCCAACTCCAGGGTGTGATTCATCCAATTTTTGGGCATCTGAAGCCAACTCCAGTGTATATTTGGGCTCCTGCTGCTGCTACTGTCAACTCCTGCCAACTCCAGGGTGTGATTCATCCAATTTTTGGGCTCCTGAAGCCAACTCCAGTGTATATTTGGGCTCCTGCTGCTGCTACTGTCAACTCCTGCCAACTCCAGGGTGTGATTCATCCAATTTTTGGGCTCCTGAGGCCAACTCCAGTGTATATTTGGGCTCCTGCTGCTGCTGCTGCCAACTTCTGCCAACTCCAGGGTGTGATTCATCCAATTTTTGGGCTCCTGAAGCCAACTCCAGTGTATATTTGGGCTCCTGCTGCTGCTACTGTCAACTCCTGCCAACTCCAGGGTGTGATTCATCCAATTTTTGGGCTCCTGAAGCCAACTCCAGTATATATTTGGGCTCCTGCTGCTGCTGCTGCCAACTTCTGCCAACTCCAGGGTGTGATTCATCCAATTTTTGGGCTCCTGCTGCTGCTGCTGCCAACTTCTGCCAACTCCAGGGTGTGATTCATCCAATTTTTGGGCTCCTGAAGCCAACTCCAGTGTATATTTGGGCTCCTGCTGCTGCTACTGTCAACTCCTGCCAACTCCAGGGTGTGATTCATCCAATTTTTGGGCTCCTGAAGCCAACTCCAGTGTATATTTGGGCTCCTGCTGCTGCTACTGTCAACTCCTGCCAACTCCAGGGTGTGATTCATCCAATTTTTGGGCTCCTGAGGCCAACTCCAGTGTATATTTGGGCTCCTGCTGCTGCTGCTGCCAACTTCTGCCAACTCCAGGGTGTGATTCATCCAATTTTTGGGCTCCTGAAGCCAACTCCAGTGTATATTTGGGCTCCTGCTGCTGCTACTGTCAACTCCTGCCAACTCCAGGGTGTGATTCATCCAATTTTTGGGCTCCTGAAGCCAACTCCAGTGTATATTTGGGCTCCTGCTGCTGCTACTGTCAACTCCTGCCAACTCCAGGGTGTGATTCATCCAATTTTTGGGCTCCTGAAGCCAACTCCAGTATATATTTGGGCTCCTGCTGCTGCTGCTGCCAACTTCTGCCAACTCCAGGGTGTGATTCGTCCAATTTTTGGGCTCCTGCTGCTGCTGCTGCCAACTTCTGCCAACTCCAGGGTGTGATTCATCCAATTTTTGGGCTCCTGAGGCCAACTCCAGTGTATATTTGGGCTCCTGCTGCTGCTGCTGCCAACTTCTGCCAACTCCAGGGTGTGATTCATCCAATTTTTGGGCTCCTGAAGCCAACTCCAGTGTATATTTGGGCTCCTGCTGCTGCTACTGTAAACTCCTGCCAACTCCAGGGTGTGATTCATCCAATTTTTGGGCTCCTGAGGCCAACTCCAGTGTATATTTGGGCTCCTGCTGCTGCTGCTGCCAACTTCTGCCAACTCCAGGGTGTGATTCATCCAATTTTTGGGCTCCTGAAGCCAACTCCAGTGTATATTTGGGCTCCTGCTGCTGCTACTGTCAACTCCTGCCAACTCCAGGGTGTGATTCATCCAATTTTTGGGCTCCTGAAGCCAACTCCAGTATATATTTGGGCTCCTGCTGCTGCTGCTGCCAACTTCTGCCAACTCCAGGGTGTGATTCATCCAATTTTTGGGCTCCTGCTGCTGCTGCTGCCAACTTCTGCCAACTCCAGGGTGTGATTCATCCAATTTTTGGGCTCCTGAAGCCAACTCCAGTGTATATTTGGGCTCCTGCTGCTGCTACTGTCAACTCCTGCCAACTCCAGGGTGTGATTCATCCAATTTTTGGGCTCCTGAAGCCAACTCCAGTGTATATTTGGGCTCCTGCTGCTGCTACTGTCAACTCCTGCCAACTCCAGGGTGTGATTCATCCAATTTTTGGGCTCCTGAGGCCAACTCCAGTGTATATTTGGGCTCCTGCTGCTGCTGCTGCCAACTTCTGCCAACTCCAGGGTGTGATTCATCCAATTTTTGGGCTCCTGAAGCCAACTCCAGTGTATATTTGGGCTCCTGCTGCTGCTACTGTCAACTCCTGCCAACTCCAGGGTGTGATTCATCCAATTTTTGGGCTCCTGAAGCCAACTCCAGTGTATATTTGGGCTCCTGCTGCTGCTACTGTCAACTCCTGCCAACTCCAGGGTGTGATTCATCCAATTTTTGGGCTCCTGAAGCCAACTCCAGTATATATTTGGGCTCCTGCTGCTGCTGCTGCCAACTTCTGCCAACTCCAGGGTGTGATTCGTCCAATTTTTGGGCTCCTGCTGCTGCTGCTGCCAACTTCTGCCAACTCCAGGGTGTGATTCATCCAATTTTTGGGCTCCTGAGGCCAACTCCAGTGTATATTTGGGCTCCTGCTGCTGCTGCTGCCAACTTCTGCCAACTCCAGGGTGTGATTCATCCAATTTTTGGGCTCCTGAAGCCAACTCCAGTGTATATTTGGGCTCCTGCTGCTGCTACTGTAAACTCCTGCCAACTCCAGGGTGTGATTCATCCAATTTTTGGGCTCCTGAGGCCAACTCCAGTGTATATTTGGGCTCCTGCTGCTGCTGCTGCCAACTTCTGCCAACTCCAGGGTGTGATTCATCCAATTTTTGGGCTCCTGAAGCCAACTCCAGTGTATATTTGGGCTCCTGCTGCTGCTACTGTCAACTCCTGCCAACTCCAGGGTGTGATTCATCCAATTTTTGGGCTCCTGAAGCCAACTCCAGTGTATATTTGGGCTCCTGCTGCTGCTACTGTCAACTCCTGCCAACTCCAGGGTGTGATTCATCCAATTTTTGGGCTCCTGAGGCCAACTCCAGTGTATATTTGGGCTCCTGCTGCTGCTGCTGCCAACTTCTGCCAACTCCAGGGTGTGATTCATCCAATTTTTGGGCTCCTGAAGCCAACTCCAGTGTATATTTGGGCTCCTGCTGCTGCTACTGTCAACTCCTGCCAACTCCAGGGTTTGATTCATCCAATTTCTGGGCTCCTGAAGCCAACTCCAGTATATATTTGGGCTCCTGCTGCTGCCAACTTCTGCCAACTCCAGGGTGTGATTCATCCAATTTTTGGGCTCCTGCTGCTGCTGCTGCCAACTTCTGCCAACTCCAGGGTGTGATTCATCCAATTTTTGGGCTCCTGAAGCCAACTCCAGTGTATATTTGGGCTCCTGCTGCTGCTACTGTCAACTCCTGCCAACTCCAGGGTGTGATTCATCCAATTTTTGGGCTCCTGAAGCCAACTCCAGTGTATATTTGGGCTCCTGCTGCTGCTACTGTCAACTCCTGCCAACTCCAGGGTGTGATTCATCCAATTTTTGGGCTCCTGAGGCCAACTCCAGTGTATATTTGGGCTCCTGCTGCTGCTGCTGCCAACTTCTGCCAACTCCAGGGTGTGATTCATCCAATTTTTGGGCTCCTGAAGCCAACTCCAGTGTATATTTGGGCTCCTGCTGCTGCTACTGTCAACTCCTGCCAACTCCAGGGTGTGATTCATCCAATTTTTGGGCTCCTGAAGCCAACTCCAGTGTATATTTGGGCTCCTGCTGCTGCTACTGTCAACTCCTGCCAACTCCAGGGTGTGATTCATCCAATTTTTGGGCTCCTGAGGCCAACTCCAGTGTATATTTGGGCTCCTGCTGCTGCTACTGTCAACTCCTGCCAACTCCAGGGTGTGATTCATCCAATTTTTGGGCTCCTGAAGCCAACTCCAGTGTATATTTGGGCTCCTGCTGCTGCTACTGTCAACTCCTGCCAACTCCAGGGTGTGATTCATCCAATTTTTGGGCTCCTGAGGCCAACTCCAGTGTATATTTGGGCTCCTGCTGCTGCTGCTGCCAACTTCTGCCAACTCCAGGGTGTGATTCATCCAATTTTTGGGCTCCTGAAGCCAACTCCAGTGTATATTTGGGCTCCTGCTGCTGCTACTGTCAACTCCTGCCAACTCCAGGGTGTGATTCATCCAATTTTTGGGCTCCTGAAGCCAACTCCAGTATATATTTGGGCTCCTGCTGCTGCTGCTGCCAACTTCTGCCAACTCCAGGGTGTGATTCATCCAATTTTTGGGCTCCTGCTGCTGCTGCTGCCAACTTCTGCCAACTCCAGGGTGTGATTCATCCAATTTTTGGGCTCCTGAGGCCAACTCCAGTGTATATTTGGGCTCCTGCTGCTGCTACTGTCAACTCCTGCCAACTCCAGGGTGTGATTCATCCAATTTTTGGGCTCCTGAAGCCAACTCCAGTGTATATTTGGGCTCCTGCTGCTGCTACTGTCAACTCCTGCCAACTCCAGGGTGTGATTCATCCAATTTTTGGGCTCCTGAGGCCAACTCCAGTGTATATTTGGGCTCCTGCTGCTGCTGCTGCCAACTTCTGCCAACTCCAGGGTGTGATTCATCCAATTTTTGGGCTCCTGAAGCCAACTCCAGTGTATATTTGGGCTCCTGCTGCTGCTACTGTCAACTCCTGCCAACTCCAGGGTGTGATTCATCCAATTTTTGGGCTCCTGAAGCCAACTCCAGTGTATATTTGGGCTCCTGCTGCTGCTACTGTCAACTCCTGCCAACTCCAGGGTGTGATTCATCCAATTTTTGGGCTCCTGAGGCCAACTCCAGTGTATATTTGGGCTCCTGCTGCTGCTGCTGCCAACTTCTGCCAACTCCAGGGTGTGATTCATCCAATTTTTGGGCTCCTGAAGCCAACTCCAGTGTATATTTGGGCTCCTGCTGCTGCTACTGTCAACTCCTGCCAACTCCAGGGTGTGATTCATCCAATTTTTGGGCTCCTGAAGCCAACTCCAGTGTATATTTGGGCTCCTGCTGCTGCTACTGTCAACTCCTGCCAACTCCAGGGTGTGATTCATCCAATTTTTGGGCTCCTGAGGCCAACTCCAGTGTATATTTGGGCTCCTGCTGCTGCTGCTGCCAACTTCTGCCAACTCCAGGGTGTGATTCATCCAATTTTTGGGCTCCTGAAGCCAACTCCAGTGTATATTTGGGCTCCTGCTGCTGCTACTGTCAACTCCTGCCAACTCCAGGGTGTGATTCATCCAATTTTTGGGCTCCTGAAGCCAACTCCAGTGTATATTTGGGCTCCTGCTGCTGCTACTGTCAACTCCTGCCAACTCCAGGGTGTGATTCATCCAATTTTTGGGCTCCTGAGGCCAACTCCAGTGTATATTTGGGCTCCTGCTGCTGCTACTGTCAACTCCTGCCAACTCCAGGGTGTGATTCATCCAATTTTTGGGCTCCTGAAGCCAACTCCAGTGTATATTTGGGCTCCTGCTGCTGCTACTGTCAACTCCTGCCAACTCCAGGGTGTGATTCATCCAATTTTTGGGCTCCTGAGGCCAACTCCAGTGTATATTTGGGCTCCTGCTGCTGCTGCTGCCAACTTCTGCCAACTCCAGGGTGTGATTCATCCAATTTTTGGGCTCCTGAAGCCAACTCCAGTGTATATTTGGGCTCCTGCGGCTGCTACTGTCAACTCCTGCCAACTCCAGGGTGTGATTCATCCAATTTTTGGGCTCCTGAAGCCAACTCCAGTATATATTTGGGCTCCTGCTGCTGCTGCTGCCAACTTCTGCCAACTCCAGGGTGTGATTCATCCAATTTTTGGGCTCCTGCTGCTGCTGCTGCCAACTTCTGCCAACTCCAGGGTGTGATTCATCCAATTTTTGGGCTCCTGAAGCCAACTCCAGTGTATATTTGGGCTCCTGCTGCTGCTACTGTCAACTCCTGCCAACTCCAGGGTGTGATTCATCCAATTTTTGGGCTCTTGAGGCCAACTCCAGTGTATATTTGGGCTCCTGCTGCTGCTGCTGCCAACTTCTGCCAACTCCAGGGTGTGATTCATCCAATTTTTGGGCTCCTGCTGCTGCTGCTGCCAACTTCTGCCAACTCCAGGGTGTGATTCATCCAATTTTTGGGCTCCTGAGGCCAACTCCAGTGTATATTTGGGCTCCTGCTGCTGCTGCTGCCAACTTCTGCCAACTCCAGGGTGTGATTCATCCAATTTTTGGGCTCCTGAGGCCAACTCCAGTGTATATTTGGGCTCCTTCTGCCCCTCATAGTGATGCCACTTCAACTCTCTGCAATTGTGCCGCTCTGCGATTCTATTAGCGATGCCTCTGATCTGCATGTGATATTTCTTCAAAGTATTATTTAACTAACCCAGCACGCATCCTGTGCGTGTTACAGCAAGGCTGAATGGTTTACAACCCTATTGAGGCTCTAGGAGGCTCAGAAATAGCCGTTTTTAATAGCGATTCGTCGCGAATTTATTCGGGTCGAAACGATTTTTGTCGGAAAATTCGGCGAATCAGTCGAATCGAATTTTTCAAAAGTTCGCTCATCTCTAGGTATGACCTCTCGCTACCTGGCGCTCTGCAATGCATTTCAATGGAACAATCTTTAAATATTAATAATTCATTATTAATGTATTTTTTTTTTTTTTTTTTTTTTTAAATGTGAAAAATTCTGTGACCACTTCTGCCATTTTAGATAATTTTTTTAAGGGAAAAAAAATAAAAAAATAATTGTACAGAATTGATATTACAGGTCTGATATTATTGTATTCATATTACTAAATTATTTAAAATAATTTTTTTTTTTTTTGGTTTCCAAAAATATGGTTGTTTGGGGGTTAAAAAAATACTTTTAACACATTGCCGCCAGCGCTCTGGGGTTTAAACATGCATTTCACAGCGCGAGAATTTTTTGATCGTGATTTTTTGATGAATGTGGTGGGAGCCGATCGCTCTGACCAGTCGCTATCATGCGCACCCATACAGCGCGGAACCTGTCAAATAGCGACTCGTCACCCCGTATTCAACATTACTGCACACCGACTGAGTCGCTATCAACAACCGAACAATGGCCAAGCACAGCGACTACTAGCGGGCGCTGTGAAAATACTGCTACAGTCGCTCAACTGTCGCTACCTGCCGCTATTAATGAATCGGCCTCTAGGAGGCTGATCCACTACTAACGCCAGGTATTGGCAGATGAGTGTCTGTATAGCGGCGCTTAGAGCAACCGCTAGTAGATACTGCAAGCGGGTATCGGAGGCTGTAACAGAGCGTCTCAGTTGCTCTAGTAACCTGGCCCGCATTGACGAATGTGATGTATGTATTCGGCGCTCTAACACCAGTACAGCGCTGCAGGAAGTGAGAGGTAGCGCCAGCTCAGAGCATCCGGTACTCGGCGCTCCACACCATACTTATCAAAAAAGGACACACACAGCGTTGGTGCTCTAAAGCTGGGCGCTGTAGCATAGAGCGCTAGACGCTGTGTGATTAAAGTCTGTTTTTGAACACATATCCACCAGTAACAAAGCGAAAACACATGGAATGACATTGAGGCCGATTCATTAATAGCGCCAGGTAGCGACAGATGAGCGCCAGTAGCGTGATTTTCACAGCGCCAGCTAGTATTCGCTGTGCTCGGCCGGGGTTTGCTTGTTGACAGCGACTCAGTCGGTGTGCGGTAATGTTGAATACGGGGTTAGGGGTCGCTGTTTCACAGGTTCCGCGTTGTATGGGTGCGCCTGACAGCGAATGGCCAGAGCGAACGGCTTGCTGCAGATTCATTAACAAATCACGCTCAAAAATTTCTCGCGCTGTGAATTCTTTGTTTAAACCCCAGAGCGCTGGCGGCGATGTGTGTAAAGTAGTTTTTAACCCCCAAACAACCATTTTTTTATTATGTAAAAATTATACAAGTTTTTCTAAACATTTTGTAATATGAATACATGAATATCAGACCTGTAATATCAATTCTGCACAATTTGTTATTTTTTATTTTTTTTACTAAAAAAAAATTCCGAACATTGCAGAAGTGGTCACAGAATTTTTGACATTATAAAAAAAAAAAAAAAACATTAATAGCAATTAATTATGATTATTTAAAGATTGCTCCATTGAAATGCATTGGACAACGCCAGGGAGCGCCAGGTCATACCTGTCGCTGTGATGGGATTAGCAGCGGCGCTGTTCGTTGCAGTCGGCTACATGATGAATCCCGCGCTAGCTGACGCTCTCGCCGGCGCTAGCCTCATTTAGCGTGATAAATGCGTCATTGTGACCGCCGCCGGGCGTACTTGATTCGGTAGCCGCCGTTAGCTGGCGGTACCTGGCGCTCGTCAGACACTACCTGGCGCTAGCCCTTGATAAATAAGGCCGATTGTTGTAACACTTTAGTGCCAGACCTGTAATGACAATTCTGCATAAAAATATAAAAAGTCAAAAAAGTTTCTAAAAGTGTTTGTTTGCAGCCAGGAGACGTCACACAATGATTGGAGCAAAAAAAAAAAAAAAATAAATAAATAAAAATGTCAAACACGCTGTTTAAACACAAGCAAATGAACGTCCATTGAAATGTATGGGAGAGCGACACTGAGCGAAAGGTAATACCTGGAGCTCTGGAAGCTAGAGCGCTGGCGCTATACACTGAGCCACCTGTAATAATACATGTGTTGCTACATGGCGCTGTTAGAGTCGCTCACCAGATTCACTTTCATAAATGTGGTTTTGCGTACAGCGCCCGGCGTTCACCAGAAGCTGCCTGCCGCTACGAGGCGCTACCTGGCGCTATCCTTCCTTTCTGGAAGCTAGAGCGCTGGCGCTATACACTGAGCCACCTGTAATTATGAATCGTACGCTACATGGCGCTGTTAGAGTCGCTCACCAGATTCGCTTTCATAAATGTGGTTTTGCGTACAGCGCCCGGCGTTCACCAGAAGCTGCCTGCCGCTACGAGGCGCTACCTGGCGCTATCCTTCCTTAACAAAAACCCTAGGTGTCACCCTCACTGCACAGATGAGACATTGTAGAGGGAAAACCCTGGCCTAAGCACATTGATAGGTCACAGTGCTATAAGAAGGCTCGGGTGGTCTGAAAGCTGCTGATGAGCTCATCTGTTACTGTGGAAGGATTCTGGGACTTGTAGTCAGTAGCTTTTACTCAGGGCCCTCACTTTAGCAACACAGAGCCACAGTAATATAAAAAAACTTGAAAACAGTATGCACGCAAGCGGAAAACAATGAAGCAGACGAGTTTTCCTTTAACCAGATTTTTGGTTGTTTTTGCTGACAACCGCTAAATATTTTTTGTAGATTAGATGCTGAAAGGGATTTTAAAGCAGAACAAAACCTGGGATTTGTATTATACTGGGTTTTGTTCCCTGTACCGGGGGCATCCTGATTTGGGATGCCCCACTGTGTGAAATCCAGATGGCCCATGACTCATCTTCTCCCAGTATTACGATGCATGCGCAGGCTCTCGTCCAATCAGAGCTGTTTACTGTGCATATGTCATGTTTGGCAAATGGCTCTATTTGTGGCAATCAGGAGTGCAAGCATCCGCGTCCCCAGCAGGGGGCGTCCTCCCATCCCATTTGAATGGCTGGGGGCAGGAGCGTACACATCGCTCAAAGAGGCTGGGCCTATAGAAAAACAGCAAGGGAGCCAGGAAAAAGGCGAGTTTTGTGGCGCCCCCTGGGGGAAGGCGTAATTTTCGCACAGGGGGTGCCTCAGGGGAAGGCCAGAGGCCGGCCCTGGGATCTAAAAGATTTTGGGTCTTATTCATGAAGGGATAGCGTCAGGTAGCGCCTTGTAAATGACAGGTAGCGACAGGTGAACGCCGGACACTGCAGCAATTACACATTTATCAAGCCGATCCTGTTTAGCGACTGGGATAACGCCATGTAGCGTCCGATTCATCATTATCCCAGTCTCAGTGTACAGCGCCGGCATTCAGCCTTGCAGAGCGCCTCGTATTACCTCTCGCCACCTGTCGCTCTCCCATACATTTCTATGGACGTTCTTTTATTACTCTTTAAACAGGGGGGTTTTATTATTTTTTTTTAAATCTCAAATAATGTTGTGACCTCTCCTGGCCTAGAAAAAGTCATTTTTGAAAATATTTTTCATGTTTTATATATTTCTGCAGAAATGACATTACAGGTCTGGCATTAATGTGTTCATGTTACAATGTTATTACAATGTAATTCCATACGTTTTTGCTTTGTTACTGGTGGATACATGTAAAAAATAACCTTTAATCACACAGCCTCCGGCGTTCTGGGCTACAGCGAAGCATTTTTGAGTGCTGGAGGTGTGTGAGGCTGTTTTTTTTTTTTTATGAATATGCTGTGAGTCGGTCGCACTGACCAGTCGCTAACATGCGCTCCCATACAGCGCTGTACTGGTCATATAGCGACTCCTCGCAATGTATTCATCATTGCTGCACAGCGACTGAGTTGCTATGAACTAGCGACCCACGGCCGAGCACAGAGCGGGCGTTCTAAAATGACTGCTACAGACGCTCATCTGTCGCTACCTGGCGTTAGTGATGAATCAGCCTGCCCGTTCTGTCCACAGAAAACATCGAAATAACGACTCGGATCAGATAAACCCAAGAGAGAACCAAGCGGCACCTTGTAGTTTCCCACACATGAGCGTTTGGCGCTTCTCTCGCTGTATTAAAGTCTGCTGCTCGTCTGAAAAATAAAGGCCAATTAAACGAATAAAGGCAGAAAATGAGAGCAGCTCTGTCGCTATTTGAGCTGTGTGAGCAGCGGAGGAACAGCCAGAGATTGTTACAGAGAAAAGCCGACAAAGAACAGATGGAGACCAACTAAGAGGCTGATTCATGACTAACGCCAGGTATCGGCAGATGAGCGTCTGTATAGCAGTGCTTAGAGCGACTGCTAGTAGACGCTGTAAGCGGGTATCGGGCGCTGTAACAGAGCACCTCAGTCACTATAGTAACCTGGCTGGCATTGATGAATGTGATGTATGTTGGGCGATCTAAAACCAGTACAGCGCTGCAGGGAGCGAAAGGTAGCACCAGCTCAGTGCGCCTGGAACTCGGCGCTCCACACCATACTTATCAAAAAAGGACACACACAGCGTCGGCGCTCTAAAGCTGGGCGCTGTGGCATAGCGCTCCAGACGCTGTGTGATTAAAGTCTGTTTTTGAACACATATCCACCAGTAACAAAGCGAAAACACATGGAATGACATTGTTTTAACACTGTGACAATAACACTTTAGTGCCAGACCTGTAATGACAATTCTGCATAAAAATATAAAAAGTCAAAAAAGTTTCTAAAAATGTTTGTTTGCAGCCAGGAGACGTCACACAATGATTGGAGCAAAAAAAAAAAAAAAAAAATAATTGTCAAACACGCTGCTTATACAAAAGCAAATGAACAGCCATTGAAATGTATGGGAGAGCGACACTGAGCGAAAGGTAATACCTGGCACTCTGGAAGCTAGAGCGCCGGCTCTATACACTGAGGTGCCTGTAATAATACATCGGACGCTATATGGCGCTGTTAGAGTCGCTCATCAGAATCGCTTTCATAAATGTGGTATTGCGTACAGCTCCCGGCGTTTACCAGGCACTGCCTGCTGCTATGAGGCGCTACCTGGCGCCATCCCTTCAATATAGTGTTCAACTTCTACTGATACACTACATGAAAAAACAGAGACTCCAGAAAATGTTAGAAGCGAGGGACCCGAGACGGAGGCCAATAGCCTTGGCACTGTTCTTAAAGTGGACCAACACCCAGGGGGGATCTTATAGATTGCCGGGCCAATCAGATCCCTCCCCGCGGGGCATCCAAAATCGGGATGTCCCGCGGGGTGAAACCCCCCAGGAAGCCCACAATCCTACCTTTTCCACGTTCCAGCGGTGCATGCGCGTCCGCCGCCGCCGCCTCCTGCGTGTCCCTCTAGCAGGGCGCGCTCCTGCACCGGCCGTTTGTGAATGGCCGTCGCGGGTGCGTTCCCTGTAAGAGGGACTTGCGGGAGGTGGCGGCGGACGCGCTCTGCTTGTCCGGCGCTGCCTCTCGCTTGTCCGCCGGCGGGGATTGGCTGCAGCGGTCACGTGGGAGCGGTGAGTTTTCGGGGCTTTCTGGGGGGTTTTACACAGCGGGGCGCCCCCGATCGGGTCGCCCCACCGAAGTGGACCAAAACCCAGGATAGTCAAAATCCTGGGTGTTGGTCCACTTTAATTTGGAACCCATAATCTGTGGCGTGCTTAACCACCGCGCAAACCAAGCAAATGCTTGGGGCCCCCACCTGCCACTTTTTGTTCCAGGATGATTCAAAAAGTGAAAAAAAACCGATTGTCTCAGCGCCAGCGAACGCCACTTTGTACTGAGATTTTTTCTGGCGCTCCCCCGCATATTTATGATTTTTTTTCCTCCCTGAAATCTCTGGCGCTGTATTTTTCCAGTGCTGGTTGGTGTTTCTTCATTACAGTTATAGGATATCACTGCTGGCGACAAACTGTACAGTGCGTTTAGGCTGCGTTTTAGTTGTTGGTGACCAAATGACGTATTGTTAAGCAAACAAAGCCATTAAAATCAATTTAAATAACCCCTCAAACACATTTTGGACCACCTAGGTCCGGCGTTTCCATTATTGACAAGTCGCAATGCAAGTTCTACAAAAAATGTGTGTAATATTAATTATAAGCATTAAACACTACAATCCAGTTCTGCCCATTGTGCTCTATTATTGAAATCTATATCGGCACCAATGCATTCCGAGGTTACCAATACCTGCTCTCCAGGGTGGGGGTGCCTGCAGCCCTCCTGCTCCTGCTATTATAACTAATATCTGGTGATAGATGTTTTCTTCACTATTTGTGGGATACTTTATTATTGTTTGTTCCTCTCTTATTTCATTGTATTGCTGATATGGATTTCAATAATATGTTTTAGATAGGTTGTTGGATATATATATTCCTTTATTAATACTTTGTAGATAGAGGTTGGTTGATATATATATTCCTTTATTAATACATTGTAGATAGGTTGGTGGATATATATATTCCTTTATTGATACTTTGTAGATAGGTTGGTGGATATATATATTCATTTATTAATACATTGTAGATAGGTTGGTGGATATATATATTCCTTTATTAATACATTGTAGATAGGTTGGTGGATATATATATTCCTCTATTGATACTTTGTAGATAGGTTGGTGGATATATATATTCATTTATTAATACATTGTAGATAGGTTGGTAGATATATATAAATTCATTTATTAATACTTTGTAGATAGGTTGGTGGATATATATATTCATTTATTAATACATTGTAGATAGGTTGGTGGATATATATATTCCTTTATTAATACTTTGTAGATAGGTTGGTAGATATATATAAATTCATTTATTAATACTTTGTAGATAGGTTGGTAGATATATATAAATTCATTTATTAATACTTTGTAGATAGGTTGGTGGATATATATATTCATTTATTAATACATTGTAGATAGGTTGGTGGATATATATATTCCTTTATTGATACTTTGTAGATAGGTTGGTGGATATATATATTCATTTATTAATACATTGTAGATAGGTTGGTAGATATATATAAATTCATTTATTAATACTTTGTAGATAGGTTGGTGGATATATATATTCATTTATTAATACATTGTAGATAGGTTGGTGGATATATATATTCCTTTATTGATACTTTGTAGATAGGTTGGTGGATATATATATTCATTTATTAATACATTGTAGATAGGTTGGTAGATATATATAAATTCATTTATTAATACATTGTAGATAGGTTGGTGGATATATATATTCCTTTATTAATACTTTGTAGATAGGTTGGTGGATATATATAAATTCATTTATTAATACTTTGTAGATAGGTTGGTAGATATATATAAATTCATTTATTAATACTTTGTAGATAGGTTGGTGGATATATATATTCATTTATTAATACATTGTAGATAGGTTGGTGGATATATATATTCATTTATTAATACATTGTAGATAGGTTGGTAGATATATATAAATTCATTTATTAATACTTTGTAGATAGGTTGGTGGATATATATATTCATTTATTAATACATTGTAGATAGGTTGGTGGATATATATATTCCTTTATTGATACTTTGTAGATAGGTTGGTGGATATATATATTCATTTATTAATACATTGTAGATAGGTTGGGCCGGGTGCCAGAAAGCCTAACTAAACCTCTGCTTTGTGTATATGTGTTTTTAATATTTCACATTTACTAATACACTTTTTTGAATGGTCATTAAGTGTGGTGGTGTATTTGTGGGCAGCTTTTGCTTCCCACTTCTTTTTTGATGTCTGCTGTGTATCATTCTATGCCGTGCTCGACCTATGGCAGATTTATAACTGTAATTATTAGAGATTGGTGTTGGTGGTTTATACTCCTGGCTCACTTTATTAACATGTAACATACTGTGCCATCTTCACATTTTTCATCCGGCCCACTCATCTTTCATTCCACCATTGCGCTTCAGATGCAAGTTCCAGGACATGTGGACAAATCTTTCATTTAAAATAATAATTGATTAAATGCACCTAATTGCAAACCACTTATTTTGTAAAATGTCATCATTTCTCTCTGTGTGAGGTGTAAGCGCCACCTAGTGGCAGGAAAGCTGGTGACATGATGAAGGTAGGGGGGATGCCATTGCTTGGGTCCATTTAAAATTGCTACTTGGGAAGAATTTGTCATTAGAAAAGGGATTAAAAAGTCCATGTTGGCCCAGTCAGCTGTTACACGCCACACAAGCTCAGCTAAAGAACCTGCTCAGCATCTATGTAGCTGCTTAGGACTTCGCATATGGCAGGACTAATGTTCGTGTTTGGGTCAAAGGTAAATTCGACCAAAATTTGGGCAAGAATATTTGAAAAATGAAGGCCCAATTTGAACAGGTCGTTTTTTTTTGGTAGAAAAAAAAAAAGTTTTTTGCTTCGGTAATGTGTCATCAGCCATCTAATACATTTGAAATTGGAAAAAGATTGAAGAAACCCCCTTTAAAGTGGACCAATCACCAGGATTTTGACTATACTGGTGATTGGTCCCTGCACCGTGGGCATCCTGATGTAGAATGTCCCGCTGTATGAAACCCCCAGATCTACTCACCTTTCTGGCGCCTGTCAGATCAGCGATTTGCGGCGTGCATACTAATGCAGGATAAAGCTGATGTTTTGGACTGCGTGTCGGCATAGGTGAACGCTGGCGGCTGCATCCCCGGTTCCCCTGAGGAATACATGCTCCCATGCGCCGGGCCTATGGGAGCGCACACAGCTACAGTAATGCCGGGCATGCGGCCGCAGCCTGTGATCACTGAGAGAAAGCTGGAAGGTAAGGGGTTTGTGGGCCGTCTGGGATGCCGCAGGGTCACCTAGTTGCTTGGTCCACTTAAAAGTGGACCAAAACCCACAGCCATCGCCCTGATCGATTCCCTCCCCCCGGGGCATCCAAAACCCGGTGTGTGAAACTCCCCAGGTCGCCCCATACACTTACCTTGTTTCCCGGTCCAACGGCGCATGTGCGAGCCACAGCCACATCCCCGCTTTCCCTCTAGCAGGGCGCGTGCCCGTGTCAGGCATTTGTGAATGGCCGGCGCGGGCACGCCCCCTGTTAGAGGGTAGCGGTGGATGCGGCCATCAGCCATAACGTCAGCAGCTTTGAGTGCGCTGATTGGACGAGCGGCCGTGCATGTGCTGTAGGACTGGAAAGAGGTGAGATGCCAATCTGGGGGGTTTCACACAGTGGGGCATCCCTGGTCGGGGTGCCCCAGGGCAAAGGACCATAACCCAGGATACTCAAAATCCTTGGTTGATTGGTCCACTTTAAAGTGGACCAACACCCAGGATTTTGACTATCCTGTGTTTTGGTCCACTTCGGTGGGGCACCCCGATCCAGAAAGCCCCAAAAACTCACCTGTCCCCGCTCCCTCGTGACCACTGCAGCCAATCCCCGCCGACGGACAAGCGAGCGCGCCCGCCGCTGCCTCCCGCGCGTCACTCTTACAGGGAGCGCGCCCGCGCCGGCTATTCCCAAACGGCCAGTGCGCGCCCTGCTAGAGGGTGGCAGCTCGCGCATGCGCTACTGGATCGAGGAGCAGGTAGGGATTTCGGGGGTTTCTGGGGGGTTTCACACAGCGGCCCGATGCTTAGAGATTCCCGGGCCGATCAGCATCGGGTGTTGGTCCACTTTAAAGAGTAATTCCACCATTTGTAAGGTGCTGAGATAATCTTATTTTTTTTCTTGCTTTTTTTTTTTAACTTTGTGTTATAAAAGAAACGTTTTATATTAGCAACGTACATCAAAGTGTTGCTTTCGAGTACATATCAGAAACTTCCTGACTCTGGCTTGTTAATCATCTGATTCTGGCTAAGGCAGAGATGTCAGGTTTAACCTGCGTTAATTCAAATTCTGCAGACGAGAGCATCACGATTCCAGTAGCTAAAAGATTACTAGTAGTGAGAGTCGTACTGTTCAGTTTGTACTGAAGTTTGTGAGTTCGGGTTCCCAAACCCAAACATGGAGTTCAGCCAGCTGCCGTCACTGACAGTAAGGGGATCGCGGGGCTCACGTATGTTTTTACAGCAGCACGCTTACTGTTGCACACTTTCAGCAATGGAGTCTTGTGGGGTGCGTGTGCATACAGGCCATGGACGGTGAGTGCATCAATTAGAGGCTGATTCATTACTACATAACGCCAGGTATCGGCAGATGAGCGTCTGTATAGCGGCGCTAAGAGCGACCGCTAGTAGACGCTGTAAGCGCGTAACAGGTGCTGTAACAGAGCGTCTCAGGCCCTTATTTAAGAAGGGATAGCATCAGGTAGTGGCTGGTTAATGAGAGGTAGCGACAGGTAGTGACTAGAGATGAGCGAGTAGTGAAATATTCGAAATTTCGAATTTCGATTCGAATAGACCGCGTTACTCGACTACTCGACCGAATATCGAATCCCATTATAGTCTATGGGAAAAAAATGCTCGACACTTGGAAATCTCAATTCGACCACTTGGAGGTCACCAAGTCCACCCTGAAACATCAGAAAATGATGCCAACACTGCTGGAATGCAACTGGGACAGCAGGGGAAGCATGTCTGGGTGCATATAACGCGCCCAAGTCGCACTATTACGCCACTATCACAGCCACTCAACAATACACTCCAAACACAATATAACTTCTACGTAAAGTGAGACAAGACAAGGAAACCTTCTTTCCTCTACATTGCCATGGACCCCAAGCCAAACTGTACAAAAAAGAACAAAATTCTGCACCCCTTAAAATCACGTTGCCTAATGACAACCACAGATGGCATAGGCAAGGGGGAAAATAAATAGACCCCACCCCTAATTGTCATTGTGTGTGTGTGTGTGTGTGTGTGTGTGTGTGTGTGTGTGTGAGATGTGGTCAGACATGTCCTCTTGTGTCATTGTGTCACCCCAGCAGTAAGGGAAGCTTAAAGGAGGAGGTTTGTTACAGTGTGTCACCCCAGCAGTAAGGGAAGCTTACAGGAGAAGGTTTGTTACAGTGTGTCACCCCAGCAGTCAGGGAAGCTTACAGGAGGAGGTTTGTTACAGTGTGTCACCCCAGCAGTAAGGGAAGCTTAGAGCTGAGACCTCTTAAAAATTGTGTGGAGGCCCAAGATCTGAGACCTCTTAAAAATTGTGTGGAGGCCCAAGAGCTGAGACCTCTCAAACATTGTGTGGAGTCCCAAGAGCTGAGACCTTTTAAAAATTGTGTGGAGGCCCAAGAGCTGAGACCTTTTAAAAATTGTGTGGAGGCCCAAGAGCTGAGACCTTTTAAAAATTGTGTGGAGGCCCAAGAGCTGAGACCTTTTAAAAATTGTGTGGAGGCCCAAGAGCTGAGACCTTTTAAAAATTGTGTGGAGGCCCAAGAGCTGAGACCTCTCAAACATTGTGTGGAGGCCCAAGAGCTGAGACCTCTTAAAAATTGTGTGGAGGCCCAAGAGCTGAGACCTTTTAAAAATTGTGTGGAGGCCCAAGAGCTGAGACCTCTCAAACATTGTGTGGAGTCCCAAGAGCTGAGACCTTTTAAAAATTGTGTGGAGGCCCAAGAGCTGAGACCTTTTAAAAATTGTGTGGAGGCCCAAGAGCTGAGACCTTTTAAAAATTGTGTGGAGGCCCAAGAGCTGAGACCTCTCAAACATTGTGTGGAGTCCCACGAGCTGAGACCTTTTAAAAATTGTGTGGAGGCCCAAGAGCTGAGACCTTTTAAAAATTGTGTGGACGCCCAAGAGCTGAGACCTTTTAAAAATTGTGTGGAGGCCCAAGAGCTGAGACCTCTCAAACATTGTGTGGAGTCCCACGAGCTGAGACCTCTTAAAAATTGTGTGGAGGCCCAAGAGCTGAGACCTTTTAAAAATTGTGTGGAGGCCCAAGAGCTGAGACCTCTCAAACATTGTGTGGAGTCCCAAGAGCTGAGACCTTTTAAAAATTGTGTGGAGGCCCAAGAGCTGAGACCTTTTAAAAATTGTGTGGAGGCCCAAGAGCTGAGACCTTTTAAAAATAGTGTGGAGGCCCAAGAGCTGAGACCTCTCAAACATTGTGTGGAGTCCCACGAGCTGAGACCTTTTAAAAATTGTGTGGAGGCCCAAGAGCTGAGACCTCTCAAACATTGTGTGGAGTCCCACGAGCTGAGACCTTTTAAAAATTGTGTGGACGCCCAAGAGCTGAGACCTTTTAAAAATTGTGTGGAGGCCCAAGAGCTGAGACCTCTCAAACATTGTGTGGAGTCCCACGAGCTGAGACCTCTTAAAAATTGTGTGGAGGCCCAAGAGCTGAGACCTTTTAAAAATTGTGTGGAGGCCCAAGAGCTGAGACCTTTTAAAAATAGTGTGGAGGCCCAAGAGCTGAGACCTCTCAAACATTGTGTGGAGTCCCACGAGCTGAGACCTTTTAAAAATTGTGTGGAGGCCCAAGAGCTGAGACCTTTTAAAAATTGTGTGGACGCCCAAGAGCTGAGACCTTTTAAAAATTGTGTGGAGGCCCAAGAGCTGAGACCTCTCAAACATTGTGTGGAGTCCCACGAGCTGAGACCTTTTAAAAATTGTGTGGAGGCCCAAGAGCTGAGACCTTTTAAAAATTGTGTGGACGCCCAAGAGCTGAGACCTTTTAAAAATTGTGTGGAGGCCCAAGAGCTGAGACCTCTCAAACATTGTGTGGAGTCCCACGAGCTGAGACCTCTTAAAAATTGTGTGGAGGCCCAAGAGCTGAGACCTTTTAAAAATTGTGTGGAGGCCCAAGAGCTGAGACCTCTCAAACATTGTGTGGAGTCCCAAGAGCTGAGACCTTTTAAAAATTGTGTGGAGGCCCAAGAGCTGAGACCTTTTAAAAATTGTGTGGAGGCCCAAGAGCTGAGACCTTTTAAAAATTGTGTGGAGGCCCAAGAGCTGAGACCTCTCAAACATTGTGTGGAGTCCCACGAACTGAGACCTTTTAAAAATTGTGTGGAGGCCCAAGAGCTGAGACCTTTTAAAAATTGTGTGGACGCCCAAGAGCTGAGACCTTTTAAAAATTGTGTGGAGACCCAAGAGCTGAGACCTCTCAAACATTGTGTGGAGTCCCACGAGCTGAGACCTCTTAAAAATTGTGTGGAGGCCCAAGAGCTGAGACCTTTTAAAAATTGTGTGGAGGCCCAAGAGCTGAGACCTCTCAAACATTGTGTGGAGGCCCAAGAGCTGAGACCTTTTAAAAATTGTGTGGAGGCCCAAGAGCTGAGACCTCTCAAACATTGTGTGGAGTCCTACAAGCTGAGACCTCTTAAAAATTGTGTGGAGGCCCAAGAGCTGAGACCTTTTAAAAATTGTGTGGAGGCCCAAGAGCTGAGACCTATCAAACATTGTGTGGAGTCCCACGAGCTGAGACCTCTTAAAAATTGTGTGGAGGCCCAAGAGCTGAGACCTTTTAAAAATTGTGTGGAGGCCCAAGAGCTGAGACCTCTCAAACATTGTGTGGAGGCCCACGAGCTGAGACCTCTTAAAAATTGTGTGGAGGCCCAAGAGCTGAGACCTTTTAAAAATTGTGTGGAGGCCCAAGAGCTGAGACCTTTTAAAAATTGTGTGGAGGCCCAAGAGCTGAGACCTTTTAAAAATTGTGTGGAGGCCCAAGAGCTGAGACCTCTCAAACATTGTGTGGAGGCCCAAGAGCTGAGACCTTTTAAAAATTGTGTGGAGGCCCAAGAGCTGAGACCTTTTAAAAATTGTGTGGAGGCCCAAGAGCTGAGACCTCTCAAACATTGTGTGGAGGCCCAAGAGCTGAGACCTCTCAAACATTGTGTGGAGGCCCAAGAGCTGAGACCTTTTAAAAATTGTGTGGAGGCCCAAGAGCTGAGACCTTTTAAAAATTGTGTGGAGGCCCAAGAGCTGAGACCTTTTAAAAATTGTGTGGAGGCCCAAGAGCTGAGACCTCTCAAACATTGTGTGGAGGCCCAAGAGCTGAGACCTTTTAAAAATTGTGTGGAGGCCCAAGAGCTGAGACCTTTTAAAAATTGTGTGGAGGCCCAAGAGCTGAGACCTTTTAAAAATTGTGTGGAGGCCCAAGAGCTGAGACCTTTTAAAAATTGTGTGGAGGCCCAAGAGCTGAGCACTTATTAGTGCTGCAGCTACGGCTGCTTTAGTGAGGGGTAGCTGCTGCTGCTGGAATAGGGACAGAAAGACTTCAGTGGTGTATTACCACCTATATACAAAACTATATACACTCTGCTCAAAACGGCTGCTTTAGTGAGGGGTAGCTGCTGATGCTGGAATAGGGACAGAAAGACTTCAGTGGTGTATTAGCACCTATATACAAAACTATATTTTGCACTACTGTTTTGTGTCCTCTGTGCCAACAAAACACTGTTTTATACACGGTGCGTATAGGCACCATTTCACCTTCTGGCAGTATACGGCTGTATAGCCAGGTGTTTTTCTTAAAAATATTTTTTATATTTGGCACTACTGTTTTGTGTCCTCTTTACCAACAAAACCTTGTTATATACCCGGTGCGTATAGGCACCATTTCACCTTCTGGCAGTATACGGCTGTATAGCCAGGTGTTCTTCTTAAAAATATTTTTATATTTGGCATAACGCGTGGCCAAAAAAGTAAAACGTCTGAAATGCGGAGGGCTAGCGCAAAGGGACGTGGACGAGGACGGGGGCGCGGAAATGCTGGTGGGGGCACAAACCGCGTTGAAGCCAGTGGGGATACAATGCGTGCTGATGAGGGGCAGCCAGCATTACGCTCATCCAGCTTCCCTGCCTTTATGGGACAGTTATGCGGGGGGCGGGGTACACCTCTGTTAAGGCCTGAGCAGCGTGAACAGGTGGTGCAATGGATGGCCGATAACGCTTCCAGTCACTTGTCCACCACCCAGTCATCCACACAGTCTCACTCTGACCCTCCTTCCTCCCAACCTGGCCAACAGAGTCAGCCCACCCTTGACCCCTCCCAGGACCTCTTTTCGGGTCCTTTTCCAGATGTGCTGCAAGAATCCCAGGAGCTAGCAGAGGAATTTGTTTGTAGTGATGCCCAAACACTTGAGTATCCGCCATCTGCTAGTGATGTGGACCCGGAACCAGCATCTGCTATCATGAGCGATGATGATGAGACGCAGTTGCCATCAAGGGAGGCTGTTGGAATGCCCAGTGGGCAGGAGGAGGAGCAGAGAGAGGAAGTGGAAGAGGAGGTGGTGGACGACGAAATGACCGACCCCACTTGGACAGGGGTGATGTCCAGCGGGGAAAGCAGTGGAGATGCGGTCTGCGCATCACCGAATAAGGCAGCAAGAGGCAGAGGACAGTCCAGAGGCAGAGGACAGTCCAGACAGAGAAGGCAGGCCACAGCCAGCAGGGCCGAAGCTCTTCCCGGCAGCAGGCAGTCGCGCGAAGCTCCCCCATCGAGGCCTCGTACTTCTGTGGTGTGGAGATTTTTTAATGTTTGCGCGGATGACAAACTGAGCGCGGTTTGCGCAATCTGCCACTCAAAACTGAGTAGGGGCTCTGAGAAGAGCAATCTGACCACCTCAGGCATGCGCCGTCACTTGGAATTCAAGCACTGGGCTGAGTGGGAGAGAGCAAACGCAATACAACCTGCGCCCCGTCTTGCTGCCACTGCCTCTTCCCCTTTGTTGTGTGCTGCCACTGCGGTCCAGACCTCCAGCCAGGACACCTCCACATCTGCCTCTGCCTCGGCTACTTTGGGGCCTTCTCCTTCAGCCCCCCTTCCCCCGCATCTTCGTCTGCACCTTCCATCTCCTCGTCCCATCAACTGTCCATCTCGCAGGCGTTCAACCGCAGGCGGAAGTACGCCTCCAGTCACCCCCAAGCCCAAGCCTTAACCTGCCTCATCTCCAAACTGCTGGCCCTGGAGATGTTGCCGTTTTGGCTTGTGGAGACGCAGGCCTTCCGCGACCTGATGGCGGCTGCCGCACCTCGCTATTCCGTCCCTAGCCGCCACTATTTTTCCCGGTGTGGCGTCCCCGCCCTGCACCAGCACGTGTCGCGTAACATCAGGCGGACCCTGAGGTACGCAGTCAGCGCAAAGGTCCACTTGACCACCGACTCGTGGACAAGCGCTTGCGGCCAAGGACGCTACATCTCTTTGACGGCACACTGGGTGAATGTTGTGGAAGCGGGGACGGGGTCGCAAACAGGGACGGCCTACATACCACCCCCGCCCAAGATTGCCAGCACAGGTTCTGATAGACCCCCCTCCTCTTCCTCCTCCTCCTCCTCCTCCTCCTCTGCCTTAACATCGCCCTCAGCCCCTAGCTGGAAGCGTTGCAGCACTGGCACGGGGAGACGTCAGCAGGCGGTGCTTAAGCTCATCAGCTTGGGCGACAGGAAGCACAGCGCCGCAGAGGTGAGGCACGCCATATTGCAGCAGACAGAGATGTGGCTGTCGCCGCTGCAGCTAGGACCAGGCATGGTCGTGTGCGATAACGGCCGTAACCTGGTGGCGGCTCTGGAGCTTGCAGAACTCAATAACGTACCATGCCTGGCCCACGTTTTTAATTTGGTAGTACAAAAGTTTCTAAAGACTTACCCCAACCTGGCAGAGCTACTGGTCAAAGTGCGGCGCTTGTGCGCTCACTTTCGGAAGTCAACTGTAGCTGCTGCTAGCTTAAAAAAAAATCCAGCAACGCCTCCATTTGCCTCAACATCGGCTGTTGTGCGACCTGCCCACTCGCTGGAATTCCACCTATTGCATGTTGGCCAGGGTGTGTGAGCAGCAGAAAGCATTGATGGAGTACCAGATGATGCATCCACGCGTGCCTCCAACTCAGCTCCCTCAGTTTGCCAACCACGAGTGGCCATGGATGGCAGACATATGCGATGTATTGCGTATCTTTGAGGAGTCCACTAAGAAGGTCAGCAGCGAGGACGCTATAGTGAGCGTAACCATCCCGCTCCTAGGCGTCCTTAAAGAATCGCTCATCGCAATAAGGGAGAACGCATTGCACACAGAGGAGATGGGGGTAGGAGGAGACGCAACGCAGGTAGACAGTCAGACCACACTTTTGTCTGCTGCTCGGTGGCAGTTGCAGGAGGAGGATGAGGAGGAGGAGGACAACGTGGAGGTGGCTGTGGAAGAGGATGCTGGCGGCGAGGGTAGCAGTCAGGCTGTGTGCGTCCCATTGGTTCAGCGCTGATGGGGCGGAGAGGAGGAGGAAGAGGAGGAAATGGAAAATGATCCTTCTGGTGGGGGCAGTGAGGTCATGCCTACTCAGAGTCTGGCACACATGGCTGACTTCATGCTGGGCTGCTTTTCCCGGGACATACGTGTTGTCCGGATATTGGAGAACAAACTATACTGGGTCTTCGCACTCCTGGACCCCCGGTATAAAGATAACTTCTCTTCTTTTATTCCGGTAGAGGAGAGGATGAATCGATTACTGGAATACCAGAGGGAACTCTTGCAGAACATGATGCAGATTTTCCCACCCAGCATCGCTGGCGGCAGAGAGGAGAGTGTCTCCCAGAGTCTGACAACATCGATCAGGCCCACAGCCACCAGGGGAACACTCTCCAAGGTGTGGGACACGTTCATGTCACCCCCTCGTGCAACTTCCATCACTGCGGGGCCCGCTATCAGCAGGAGGGACAAGTATCGGCGGATGTTGCGGGACTACCTGGCAGACCACACCCCTGTCCTCCCCGATCCCTCGGCGACCTACACTTACTGGGTCTCCAAGTTGGACACGTGGCTGGAACTGTCCCTGTACGCCTTGGAGGTGCTTGCCTGCCCTGCCGCCAGCGTGCTATCAGAAAGGGTGTTCAGCGCAGCCGGGGGCATTATAACCGATAAGCGCAGCCGCCTGTCAACCGACAGTGCCGACAGGCTGACGCTAATCAAAATGAACAGCAAGTGGATTGACCCGGACTTTGCTTGTACAACAGTGGAAAGCAGCCAAGAGTGAAGTGCCATCTGTATGAAGTGCCATTTCCTCCTCCTCCTCCTCCTCCTCCTCCTCCTTAACCGCCGTAGAATTGCTGTATTAATGAAAAAAATTATGGCTCACCTCTTAGGCTTAATACAATCAATTTTTAAGAGGTCTCAACTCTTGGGCCTCCACACAATTTTTAAAAGGTCTCAGCTCTTGGGCCTCCACACAATTTTTAAGAGGTCTCAGCTCTTGGGCCTCCACACAATTTTTAAAAGGTCTCAGCTCTTGGGCCTCCACACAATTTTTGAAAGGTCTCAGCTCTTGGGCCTCCACACAATTTTTAAAAGGTCTCAGCTCTTGGGCCTCCACACAATTTTTAAAAGGTCTCAGCTCTTGGGCCTCCACACAATTTTTAAAACATAGCAGCCCTAATAAGGGCTCTCAATGACTCTCTTGTCTTCTGGTAGCTGGTATATATGGTGGTAAATGCGATATTCTGAGCTTCTGGGGCCCTGCCTGCCTACATAAGAGCTATATACTGTTCAGCATAGTAGCCCTAATAAGGGCTGTTAATGACTCTCTTGTCTTCTGGTAGCTGGTATATATGATGGTAAATGCGATATTCTGAGCTTCTGGGGCCCTGCCTGCCTACATAAGAGCTATATACTGTTCAGCATAGTAGCCCTAATAAGGGCTCTTAATGACTCTCTTGTCTTCTGGTAGCTGGTATATATGGTGGTAAAAGCTATATTCTGAGCTTCTGGGGCCCTGCCTGCCTACATAGGATATGAGCTATATACTGTTCAGCGTAGTAGCCCTAATAAGGGCTCTTAAGGACTCTCTTGTCTTCTGGTAGCTGGTATATATGGTGGTAAAAGCTATATTCTGAGCTTCTGGGGCCCTGCCTGACTACATAGAATATGAGCTATATACTGTAGTAGCCCTAATAAGGGCTCTTAAGGACTCTCTTGTCTTCTGGTAGCTGGTATATATGGTGGTAAAAGCTATATTCTGAGCTTCTGGGGCCCTGCCTGACTACATAGGATATGAGCTATATACTGTTCAACATAGCAGCACTAATAAGGGATTAAGGACTCTCTTGTCTTCTGGTAGCTGGTATATATGGTGGTAAAAGCTATATTCTGAGCTTCTGGGGCCCTGCCTGCCTACATAGGATATGAGCTATATACTGTTCAGCGTAGTAGCCCTAATAAGGGCTCTTAAGGACTCTCTTGTCTTCTGGTAGCTGGTATATATGGTGGTAAAAGCTATATTCTGAGCTTCTGGGGCCCTGCCTGACTACATAGAATATGAGCTATATACTGTTCAGCGTAGTATCCCTAATAAGGGCTCTTAAGGACTCTCTTGTCTTCTGGTAGCTGGTATATATGGTGGTAAAAGCTATATTCTGAGCTTCTGGGGCCCTGCCTGACTACATAGAATATGAGCTATATACTGTAGTAGCCCTAATAAGGGCTCTTAAGGACTCTCTTGTCTTCTGGTAGCTGGTATATATGGTGGTAAAAGCTATATTCTGAGCTTCTGGGGCCCTGCCTGACTACATAGGATATGAGCTATATACTGTTCAACATAGCAGCACTAATAAGGGATTAAGGACTCTCTTGTCTTCTGGTAGCTGGTATATATGGTGGTAAAAGCTATATTCTGAGCTTCTGGGGCCCTGCCTGCCTACATAGGATATGAGCTATATACTGTTCAGCGTAGTAGCCCTAATAAGGGCTCTTAAGGACTCTCTTGTCTTCTGGTAGCTGGTATATATGGTGGTAAAAGCTATATTCTGAGCTTCTGGGGCCCTGCCTGACTACATAGAATATGAGCTATATACTGTTCAGCGTAGTAGCCCTAATAAGGGCTCTTAAGGACTCTCTTGTCTTCTGGTAGCTGGTATATATGGTGGTAAAAGCTATATTCTGAGCTTCTGGGGCCCTGCCTGACTACATAGGATATGAGCTATATACTGTTCAACATAGCAGCACTAATAAGGGATTAAGGACTCTCTTGTCTTCTGGTAGCTGGTATATATGGTGGTAAAAGCTATATTCTGAGCTTCTGGGGCCCTGCCTGACTACATAGGATATGAGCTATATACTGTTCAACATAGCAGCACTAATAAGGGATTAAGGACTCTCTTGTCTTCTGGTAGCTGGTATATATGGTGGTAAAAGCTATATTCTGAGCTTCTGGGGCCCTGCCTGACTACATAGAATATGAGCTATATACTGTTCAGCATAGTAGCCCTAATAAGGGCTCTTAAGGACTCTCTTGTCTTCTGGTAGCTGGTATATATGGTGGTAAAAGCTATATTCTGAGCTTCTGGGGCCCTGCCTGACTACATAGAATATGAGCTATATACTGTTCAGCGTAGTAGCCCTAATAAGGGCTCTTAAGGACTCTCTTGTCTTCTGGTAGCTGGTATATATGGTGGTAAAAGCTATATTCTGAGCTTCTGGGGCCCTGCCTGACTACATAGGATATGAGCTATATACTGTTCAACATAGCAGCACTAATAAGGGATTAAGGACTCTCTTGTCTTCTGGTAGCTGGTATATATGGTGGTAAAAGCTATATTCTGAGCTTCTGGGGCCCTGCCTGCCTACATAGGATATGAGCTATATACTGTTCAGCGTAGTAGCCCTAATAAGGGCTCTTAAGGACTCTCTTGTCTTCTGGTAGCTGGTATATATGGTGGTAAAAGCTATATTCTGAGCTTCTGGGGCCCTGCCTGACTACATAGGATATGAGCTATATACTGTTCAGCGTAGTAGCCCTAATAAGGGCTCTTAAGGACTCTCTTGTCTTCTGGTAGCTGGTATATATGGTGGTAAAAGCTATATTCTGAGCTTCTGGGGCCCTGCCTGCCTACATAGGATATGAGCTATATACTGTTCAACATAGCAGCACTAATAAGGGATTAAGGACTCTCTTGTCTTCTGGTAGCTGGTATATATGGTGGTAAAAGCTATATTCTGAGCTTCTGGGCCCCTGCCTGCCGACATAGGATATGAGCTATATACTGTTCAGCGTAGTAGCCCTAATAAGGGCTCTTAAGGACTCTCTTGTCTTCTGGTAGCTGGTATATATGGTGGTAAAAGCTATATTCTGAGCTTCTGGGGCCCTGCCTGCCTACATAGGATATGAGCTATATACTGTTCAGCGTAGTAGCCCTAATAAGGGCTCTTAAGGACTCTCTTGTCTTCTGGTAGCTGGTATATATGGTGGTAAAAGCTATATTCTGAGCTTCTGGGGCCCTGCCTGACTACATAGGATATGAGCTATATACTGTTCAGCGTAGTAGCCCTAATAAGGGCTCTTAAGGACTCTCTTGTCTTCTGGTAGCTGGTATATATGGTGGTAAAAGCTATATTCTGAGCTTCTGGGGCCCTGCCTGACTACATAGGATATGAGCTATATACTGTTCAACATAGCAGCACTAATAAGGGATTAAGGACTCTCTTGTCTTCTGGTAGCTGGTATATATGGTGGTAAAAGCTATATTCTGAGCTTCTGGGGCCCTGCCTGACTACATAGGATATGAGCTATATACTGTTCAACATAGCAGCACTAATAAGGGATTAAGGACTCTCTTGTCTTCTGGTAGCTGGTATATATGGTGGTAAAAGCTATATTCTGAGCTTCTGGGGCCCTGCCTGCCTACATAGGATATGAGCTATATACTGTTCAGCGTAGTAGCCCTAATAAGGGCTCTTAAGGACTCTCTTGTCTTCTGGTAGCTGGTATATATGGTGGTAAAAGCTATATTCTGAGCTTCTGGGGCCCTGCCTGACTACATAGAATATGAGCTATATACTGTTCAGCGTAGTAGCCCTAATAGGGGCTCTTAAGGACTCTCTTGTCTTCTGGTAGCTGGTATATATGGTGGTAAAAGCTATATTCTGAGCTTCTGGGGCCCTGCCTGACTACATAGAATATGAGCTATATACTGTTCAGCGTAGTAGCCCTAATAAGGGCTCTTAAGGACTCTCTTGTCTTCTGGTAGCTGGTATATATGGTGGTAAAAGCTATATTCTGAGCTTCTGGGGCCCTGCCTGACTACATAGGATATGAGCTATATACTGTTCAACATAGCAGCACTAATAAGGGATTAAGGACTCTCTTGTCTTCTGGTAGCTGGTATATATGGTGGTAAAAGCTATATTCTGAGCTTCTGGGGCCCTGCCTGCCTACATAGGATATGAGCTATATACTGTTCAGCGTAGTAGCCCTAATAAGGGCTCTTAAGGACTCTCTTGTCTTCTGGTAGCTGGTATATATGGTGGTAAAAGCTATATTCTGAGCTTCTGGGGCCCTGCCTGACTACATAGAATATGAGCTATATACTGTTCAGCGTAGTAGCCCTAATAAGGGCTCTTAAGGACTCTCTTGTCTTCTGGTAGCTGGTATATATGGTGGTAAAAGCTATATTCTGAGCTTCTGGGGCCCTGCCTGACTACATAGAATATGAGCTATATACTGTTCAGCGTAGTAGCCCTAATAAGGGCTCTTAAGGACTCTCTTGTCTTCTGGTAGCTGGTATATATGGTGGTAAAAGCTATATTCTGAGCTTCTGGGGCCCTGCCTGACTACATAGAATATGAGCTATATACTGTTCAGCGTAGTAGCCCTAATAAGGGCTCTTAAGGACTCTCTTGTCTTCTGGTAGCTGGTATATATGGTGGTAAAAGCTATATTCTGAGCTTCTGGGGCCCTGCCTGACTACATAGGATATGAGCTATATACTGTTCAACATAGCAGCACTAATAAGGGATTAAGGACTCTCTTGTCTTCTGGTAGCTGGTATATATGGTGGTAAAAGCTATATTCTGAGCTTCTGGGGCCCTGCCTGCCTACATAGGATATGAGCTATATACTGTTCAGCGTAGTAGCCCTAATAAGGGCTCTTAAGGACTCTCTTGTCTTCTGGTAGCTGGTATAGATGGTGGTAAAAGCTATATTCTGAGCTTCTGGGGCCCTGCCTGACTACATAGGATATGAGCTATATACTGTTCAGCGTAGTAGCCCTAATAAGGGCTCTTAATGACTCTCTTGTCTTCTGGTAGCTGGTATAGATGGTGGTAAAAGCGATATTCCGAGCTTCTGGGGCCCTGCCAGCGACAGCCTGTCTTTCCCTGCTGTGAGCGTCTGTCCCTCACTAAGTTCAAGCTGCTAATGCTGACGAAGAGGAAGTGCTGAGTTTTGTATATTCGAGGTCACATGGTTTTTCCAGCCAATGCGTGTAGACGCCGTTTTCGCGATGCCAGCGTCCTCCCAGGACCTGTCCCACCCCCCCTGCATGGTGATTGGTGTAAAAAACGCGCCAGGGAAGGTGGGAGGGGAAACGAATTGTGAGTGCGCCATCGCCGCTGTACTCGATCGAAATCGAGTATGACGAACAGCGTAGTATTCGATCGAATACCGGCTCGGTCGAATACTACTCGCTCATCACTAGTAGTGACTGGTGAACGCCGGACACGGCACGCAATTACACATTTATCAAGCAGAATCTGTTTAGTGACTGGGATAGCGACTGGGATAGCGCCATGTAGCGTCTGATTCATCATTTTCACAGCCTCAGCGAACAGCGCCGGTGTTCAGCCTTGCACAGCGCCAGGTATGACCTCTCGCTACCTGTCGCTCTCCCATACATTTCAATGGACGATCCTTTTCTTCTCTTTAAACTGGGTTTTTTTTTTCAAAAAATCACAAATGTTGTGACTAGAGATGAGCGAACTTTTGAAAAATTCGATTCGACTGATTCGCCGAATTTTCCGACAAAAATCGTTTCGACCCGAATAAATTCGCGACGAATCGCTATTAAAAACGGCTATTTCTGAGCCTCCTAGAGCCTCAATAGGGTTGTAAACCATTCAGCCTTGCTGTAACACGCACAGGATGCGTGCTGGGTTAGTTAAATAATACTTTGAAGAAATATCACATGCAGATCAGAGGCATCGCTAATAGAATCGCAGAGCGGCACAATTGCAGAGAGTTGAAGTGGCATCACTATGAGGGGCAGAAGGAGCCCAAATATACACTGGAGTTGGCCTCAGGAGCCCAAAAATTGGATGAATCACACCCTGGAGTTGGCAGAAGTTGGCAGCAGCAGCAGCAGGAGCCCAAATATACACTGGAGTTGGCTTCAGGAGCCCAAAAATTGGATGAATCACACCCTGGAGTTGGCAGAAGTTGGCAGCAGCAGCAGCAGGAGCCCAAAAATTGGATGAATCACACCCTGGAGTTGGCAGAAGTTGGCAGCAGCAGCAGCAGGAGCCCAAATATACACTGGAGTTGGCCTCAGGAGCCCAAAAATTGGATGAATCACACCCTGGAGTTGGCAGAAGTTGGCAGCAGCAGGAGCCCAAAAATTGGATGAATCACACCCTGGAGTTGGCAGAAGTTGGCAGCAGCAGCAGCAGGAGCCCAAATATACACTGGAGTTGGCTTCAGGAGCCCAAAAATTGGATGAATCACACCCTGGAGTTGGCAGAAGTTGGCAGCAGCAGGAGCCCAAATATACACTGGAGTTGGCCTCAGGAGCCCAAAAATTGGATGAATCACACCCTGGAGTTGGCAGAAGTTGGCAGCAGCAGCAGCAGGAGCCCAAATATACACTGGAGTTGGCCTCAGGAGCCCAAAAATTGGATGAATCACACCCTGGAGTTGGCAGGAGTTGACAGTAGCAGCAGCAGGAGCCCAAATATACACTGGAGTTGGCTTCAGGAGCCCAAAAATTGGATGAATCACACCCTGGAGTTGGCAGGAGTTGACAGTAGCAGCAGCAGGAGCCCAAATATACACTGGAGTTGGCTTCAGGAGCCCAAAAATTGGATGAATCACACCCTGGAGTTGGCAGAAGTTGGCAGCAGCAGGAGCCCAAAAATTGGATGAATCACACCCTGGAGTTGGCAGAAGTTGGCAGCAGCAGCAGCAGGAGCCCAAATATATACTGGAGTTGGCTTCAGGAGCCCAAAAATTGGATGAATCACACCCTGGAGTTGGCAGGAGTTGACAGTAGCAGCAGCAGGAGCCCAAATATACACTGGAGTTGGCTTCAGGAGCCCAAAAATTGGATGAATCACACCCTGGAGTTGGCAGAAGTTGGCAGCAGCAGCAGCAGGAGCCCAAATATACACTGGAGTTGGCCTCAGGAGCCCAAAAATTGGATGAATCACACCCTGGAGTTGGCAGGAGTTGACAGTAGCAGCAGCAGGAGCCCAAATATACACTGGAGTTGGCTTCAGGAGCCCAAAAATTGGATGAATCACACCCTGGAGTTGGCAGAAGTTGGCAGCAGCAGCAGCAGGAGCCCAAATATACACTGGAGTTGGCTTCAGGAGCCCAAAAATTGGATGAATCACACCCTGGAGTTGGCAGGAGTTGACAGTAGCAGCAGCAGGAGCCCAAATATACACTGGAGTTGGCTTCAGGAGCCCAAAAATTGGATGAATCACACCCTGGAGTTGGCAGAAGTTGGCAGCAGCAGCAGCAGGAGCCCAAATATACACTGGAGTTGGCCTCAGGAGCCCAAAAATTGGATGAATCACACCCTGGAGTTGGCAGAAGTTGGCAGCAGCAGCAGCAGGAGCCCAAATATACACTGGAGTTGGCTTCAGGAGCCCAAAAATTGGATGAATCACACCCTGGAGTTGGCAGGAGTTGACAGTAGCAGCAGCAGGAGCCCAAATATACACTGGAGTTGGCTTCAGGAGCCCAAAAATTGGATGAATCACACCCTGGAGTTGGCAGAAGTTGGCAGCAGCAGCAGCAGGAGCCCAAATATACACTGGAGTTGGCCTCCGGAGCCCAAAAATTGGATGTATCACACCCTGGAGTTGGCAGGAGTTGACAGTAGCAGCAGCAGGAGCCCAAATATACACTGGAGTTGGCTTCAGGAGCCCAAAAATTGGATGAATCACACCCTGGAGTTGGCAGAAGTTGGCAGCAGCAGCAGCAGGAGCCCAAATATACACTGGAGTTGGCTTCAGGAGCCCAAAAATTGGATGAATCACACCCTGGAGTTGGCAGGAGTTGGCAGTAGCAGCAGCAGGAGCCCAAATATACACTGGAGTTGGCTTCAGGAGCCCAAAAATTGGATGAATCACACCCTGGAGTTGGCAGAAGTTGGCAGCAGCAGCAGCAGGAGCCCAAATATACACTGGAGTTGGCCTCAGGAGCCCAAAAATTGGATGAATCACACCCTGGAGTTGGCAGAAGTTGGCAGCAGCAGCAGCAGGAGCCCAAATATACACTGGAGTTGGCTTCAGGAGCCCAAAAATTGGATGAATCACACCCTGGAGTTGGCAGAAGTTGGCAGCAGCAGCAGCAGGAGCCCAAAAATTGGATGAATCACACCCTGGAGTTGGCAGAAGTTGGCAGCAGCAGCAGCAGGAGCCCAAATATACACTGGAGTTGGCTTCAGGAGCCCAAAAATTGGATGAATCACACCCTGGAGTTGGCAGGAGTTGACAGTAGCAGCAGCAGGAGCCCAAATATACACTGGAGTTGGCTTCAGGAGCCCAAAAATTGGATGAATCACACCCTGGAGTTGGCAGAAGTTGGCAGCAGCAGCAGCAGGAGCCCAAATATACACTGGAGTTGGCCTCAGGAGCCCAAAAATTGGATGAATCACACCCTGGAGTTGGCAGGAGTTGACAGTAGCAGCAGCAGGAGCCCAAAAAATGGCCTAAAGACATAAATATGTTTTGCACCATTTGGAAAGTGTAAAACGTGGCACCATGCTGAATCTAGTCGCATGCATCAGGCATTGGTGGGTGGAAATCCTGGCTGATCCATCCCTGATTCATTTTGACAAAGGTGAGTCTCTCCACATTTTTAGTTGACAGACGAGTTCTCCTCGCCGTAACTATGGCCCCCGCCGCACTAAACACCCGCTCAGATGGCACGCTACTTGCCGGGCAGGACAGCTTTTCCAGGGCAAACTCTGCTAGTTGTGGCCACAAATCAAGTTTGGCTGCCCAGAAGTCCAGCGGATCCTCAAGGTGTGTTGGCATGGTCATGTCAAAGTATGACATGACCTGCTGGTTCAGGTCCTGCTCCAGGTCTTCCTGCTGCTCATGAGTAGCCTCACTATGCGGGTGTAGAAAGCTACTCATTAGCGACTGAAGACTGAGGCTGCTGCTGCTGATGGAGCTTCTGCTGCTGCTGCTGCCAACCCCCCCAGCGGCCATGGCAGTGGAAGGTGAGCGCAGAGGTCCCCTCGAGTCAGACCTGCGAGAGTATGGACCATGGCGCAGATAGGCATCGGCCAACTGCCTACGTAGAATGTCTTTGTAGTAGTTGAGTTTGTCCTCCCTCTCGGTGGGTTTAAAAAATGCCCCCATTTTGTGCCGGAAGCGAGGGTCCAATAAGGTGGACAGCCAGAAGTCATCCCGCCGACAGATGGAAACAATTCTGGGGTCACTACGCAAGCACGTGAGCATGCTTCGTGCCATTTGCGCAAGTGACTCAGATGGACTACCTGTCTCCATCTCCACTGCATACTGCCACGGTGTGCCCGGGTCCTCTGTCTCGCCTTCCTCAAAAACCTCTAGCTCCTCTGGCTGCTCCTGCTCCTCCTCTCCTGTCCGCTGACTAGATAAACCAGCCATTTCGCCAAGCCTAAACTGTGTTTCGCTGGGCAACTCCTCCTCCTCCTCTTCCTCCTCCTCCAGTTCAGCTCCAGCGGGGTTCATGTGGCCGTAAGATGTAAACGCCATGTCTCCAGTGCCCTGACCAGCCATGGTTTCCAACATGTGCTGTAGTACATGAAGCAGTGGAATCACGTCGTTCATCCCGTAATCCTGCCGACTGACAAATAAAGTGGCATCCTCAAAGGGCCTGAGCAAACGGCAGGTGTCACGTATGAGCTGCCACTGGTTGACATTGAAGTTACACAGGGGAGTCCCCCTATCTGCTTGGATCATCAGGAAATCCGTGATGGCTTTTCTCTGTTCATATAATCGGTCCAACATGTGAAGGGTGGAATTCCAACGGGTGGAAACATCGCAAATCAGACTATGTTGGGGGATACCATTCTGACGCTGTAGCTCAAGAAGGGTGTGTTTGGCGGTGTAGGAGTGGCTGAAGTGCATGCAAAGTTTCCTTGAAGTTGTTAGGATGTCTTGCAGATGGGGGGAACACTTCAGAAACCGCTTGACAACCAGATTGAAGACGTGAGCCATGCAGGGGGCATGGGTCAGGCTTCCTTGGCGCAGCGCAGACAAAATGTTCTTCCCATTGTCGGTAACCATGATTCCCATTTTAAGTTTTCTCGGAGTAAGCCATGTTTGGATTTCCTGATGAATACATTTAAGCAGTTCCTCCCCTGTGTGACTCCGTTCGCCAAGACAAACCATGTGAAGCACTGCGTGACACCTCCGTGCCCTGCACACATGGTAGACTGGAGGGGCACTGAGACTTGAGCCTACAGTGGAGGGTGAGGAGATGGCGGAGGATGAGGAGGCCGAGTCGCACGGTGTCACAGGCCCAATGGGCAGAAAGCGCGGAGGCCGAAGCGGCGTGACCTGTCCAAGTTGCTGCTGCAAAGGGACCACATTCACCCAGTGGGCCGTAAACGACATGTACTGCCCCTGACCGTAGTTACAGCTCCAGATGTCGGCGCTGCCATGTATTTTGCTACACACCGACAGGCTCAAGGACTGGCCCACTTTCTGTTCAACAAAAGTGTGCAGCGCTGGTACTGCCTTCTTGGCAAAGAAATGACGGCTTGGGACTCTCCACCTCGGCTCGGCACAAGCCATCAGTTCTCTGAAAGGTGCAGATTCCACCACCTGAAAAGGGAGCGACTGCAGCACCAGCAACTTGGACAGGAGCACATTCAGCTTCTGCGCCGTAGGATGAGTGGGCGCATACTGCTGTCTCTTGGACATGGCTTCGCTGATGGATTGCTGGCGGGATGCATGACTTGGAGGAGGAGGAGGAGGAGCAGGAGCGACAGAGGATGGGTATGACGCACAGCTGCCTTCGGCTGAGGTGCTGGAGCCTTGGCTGGCAGAAATTGGGAGCTCACTTGGTGAGGAAGCAGACTGGACCACCCCTTGGGAGCCTCGGTTCTCCCAGGTCGTTTTATGGTGACGCATCATATGTTGACGCAGGGCCGTGGTGCCAACATTTGGACCCTGGCCACGCTTCACCTTTTGCCTACATATCTTGCATGTGGCCATGTTACCCTCCTGCGGATGCCTCAGGAAAAACTGCCACACTGCCGAGTAGCTACTTTTCCCACCCCCTGGCCTCACTGATTCACTGCTGCTGTTGCCAACTCCAGGAACCCCTGCTCCACTACCTCCCGATAAGGTAGACTGCCGCACAGCAGGTGCTCTACCCCGGCCCCGGCCCCGGCCGGCTCCAGCCTTTGGAATTGTGCCCCCATGCTGACTGCTACCACCTTGCTGCCTCAGCTGCTGACTCCGGGGCAACCTGCGCCCCTCTTCTCCTGATGATGACGATGAAGCCCCTTCATCACCCGGCTCCCAAGTGCGATCGGCTTCATCGTCATCATCATCATCATCACCGAGTTGTGGCTGTACGTCACTGATGTTCGTGGATTCGTCAACAGTGTCTGGCGCAGGAGCTGGAACGCTCGCAGCACCCACGACACTGTCCACATCACTATTTGTCTGCCTAGCTAAAGAAGCCACCTCCATTTCTTGGCTGGGCAGTAGCTGCTGACTGTCCTCCTGTATCTGATCGTCCTCCTCACTAAAGAGTGGAGCTGAACCCAAAGCATAGGATATGTCGCTGGGGGAGGGAACGGCGTAGGACAGAGGCAATGGGAGGACAGGGACTGCTCTCGGGGCATGCCAACTCAGGGTTGTGTCAGAGGAACCTACCGACCCTAGACTGGGGGTCTCAGATGTAAGTTGTGATGATGTTGTTGATGCCAATCTACCACGGCAGATGCGTTACTGGTGGAGACCCGACCGCTAGCAGATACTGGCAGATTAGGTCTCTCAGCGTGACTCCTGCTGCTACTGGCCCCCAGTCTGATGCGAGCTCTGCCTGCGGAATCTTGGCCTCTGCCACTCCTCTTTTCACTTCCAGGCACTTGTCTGCCCGACATAGTCTAACTGGCGTGGTAGTAGGTGATATTTAAAAAAACCCCGGGCAGCGGTGGGTCTATATGAAACAGAATATAATGCACACCAAAAGTGAGCAGTAACACTCAGCCTCCAACAGGCCTGCTTAGTGTAAATAAGAGAGCTGCTTAGTGTAAATAAAGAGGGGTATGCTATGTTACAGAATGGGATGCCTCAACAGAAGTGCACCTGGCAGGCAGCAGTAAGCCTATGCCCAGCAAAAGTGTCTTATAATATAAATATAATAAGAGCAAATGCTTATATGGTCTTAAACAGAGGCTGCTGTAGTCACAGAATGGGATGCCCCAAATAGGAGTGCACCTGGCAGGGTCCAGTAGTGCTTTGCCCAGCAAAAGTGTCTTTATCAGGCCTAATTTCAAATATGATAAGAGCAAATGCTTATATGGTCTTAAACAGAGGCTGCTGTAGTCACAGAATGGGATGCCCCAAATAGGAGTGCACCTGGCAGGGTCCAGTAGTGCTTTGCCCAGCAAAAGTGTCTTTATCAGGCCTAATTTCAAATATGATAAGAGCAAATGCTTATATGGTCTTAAACAGAGGCTGCTGTAGTCACAGAATGGGATGCCCCAAATAGGAGTGCACCTGGCAGGGTCCAGTAGTGCTATGCCCAGCAAAAGTGTCTTTATCAGGCCTAATTTCAAATATGATAAGAGCAAATGCTTATATGGTCTTAAACAGAGGCTGCTGTAGTCACAGAATGGGATGCCCCAAATAGGAGTGCACCTGGCAGGGTCCAGTAGTGCTATGCCCAGCAAAAGTGTCTTTATCAGGCCTAATTTCAAATATGATAAGAGCAAATGCTTATATGGTCTTAAACAGAGGCTGCTGTAGTCACAGAATGGGATGCCCCAAATAGGAGTGCACCTGGCAGGGTCCAGTAGTGCTATGCCCAGCAAAAGTGTCTTTATCAGGCCTAATTTCAAATATGATAAGAGCAAATGCTTATATGGTCTTAAACAGAGGCTGCTGTAGTCACAGAATGGGATGCCCCAAATAGGAGTGCACCTGGCAGGGTCCAGTAGTGCTTTGCCCAGCAAAAGTGTCTTTATCAGGCCTAATTTCAAATATGATAAGAGCAAATGCTTATATGGTCTTAAACAGAGGCTGCTGTAGTCACAGAATGGGATGCCCCAAATAGGAGTGCACCTGGCAGGGTCCAGTAGTGCTTTGCCCAGCAAAAGTGTCTTTATCAGGCCTAATTTCAAATATGATAAGAGCAAATGCTTATATGGTCTTAAACAGAGGCTGCTGTAGTCACAGAATGGGATGCCCCAAATAGGAGTGCACCTGGCAGGGTCCAGTAGTGCTTTGCCCAGCAAAAGTGTCTTTATCAGGCCTAATTTCAAATATGATAAGAGCAAATGCTTATATGGTCTTAAACAGAGGCTGCTGTAGTCACAGAATGGGATGCCCCAAATAGGAGTGCACCTGGCAGGGTCCAGTAGTGCTATGCCCAGCAAAAGTGTCTTTATCAGGCCTAATTTCAAATATGATAAGAGCAAATGCTTATATGGTCTTAAACAGAGGCTGCTGTAGTCACAGAATGGGATGCCCCAAATAGGAGTGCACCTGGCAGGGTCCAGTAGTGCTATGCCCAGCAAAAGTGTCTTTATCAGGCCTAATTTCAAGTATGATAAGAGCAAATGCTTATATGGTCTTAAACAGAGGCTGCTGTAGTCACAGAATGGGATGCCCCAAATAGGAGTGCACCTGGCATGGTCCAGTAGTGCTATGCCCAGCAAAAGTGTCTTTATCAGGCCTAATTTCAAATATGATAAGAGCAAATGCTTATATGGTCTTAAACAGAGGCTGCTGTAGTCACAGAATGGGATGCCCCAAATAGGAGTGCACCTGGCAGGGTCCAGTAGTGCTATGCCCAGCAAAAGTGTCTTTATCAGGCCTAATTTCAAATATGATAAGAGCAAATGCTTATATGGTCTTAAACAGAGGCTGCTGTAGTCACAGAATGGGATGCCCCAAATAGGAGTGCACCTGGCAGGGTCCAGTAGTGCTTTGCCCAGCAAAAGTGTCTTTATCAGGCCTAATTTCAAATATGATAAGAGTAAATGCTTATATGGTCTTAAACAGAGGCTGCTGTAGTCACAGAATGGGATGCCCCAAATAGGAGTGCACCTGGCAGGGTCCAGTAGTGCTTTGCCCAGCAAAAGTGTCTTTATCAGGCCTAATTTCAAATATGATAAGAGCAAATGCTTATATGGTCTTAAACAGAGGCTGCTGTAGTCACAGAATGGGATGCCCCAAATAGGAGTGCACCTGGCAGGGTCCAGTAGTGCTTTGCCCAGCAAAAGTGTCTTTATCAGGCCTAATTTCAAATATGATAAGAGCAAATGCTTATATGGTCTTAAACAGAGGCTGCTGTAGTCACAGAATGGGATGCCCCAAATAGGAGTGCACCTGGCAGGGTCCAGTAGTGCTATGCCCAGCAAAAGTGTCTTTATCAGGCCTAATTTCAAATATGATAAGAGCAAATGCTTATATGGTCTTAAACAGAGGCTGCTGTAGTCACAGAATGGGATGCCCCAAATAGGAGTGCACCTGGCAGGGTCCAGTAGTGCTATGCCCAGCAAAAGTGTCTTTATCAGGCCTAATTTCAAATATGATAAGAGCAAATGCTTATATGGTCTTAAACAGAGGCTGCTGTAGTCACAGAATGGGATGCCCCAAATAGGAGTGCACCTGGCAGGGTCCAGTAGTGCTTTGCCCAGCAAAAGTGTCTTTATCAGGCCTAATTTCAAATATGATAAGAGCAAATGCTTATATGGTCTTAAACAGAGGCTGCTGTAGTCACAGAATGGGATGCCCCAAATAGGAGTGCACCTGGCAGGGTCCAGTAGTGCTATGCCCAGCAAAAGTGTCTTTATCAGGCCTAATTTCAAATATGATAAGAGCAAATGCTTATATGGTCTTAAACAGAGGCTGGTGTAGTCACAGAATGGGATGCCTCACAGCAGACTTAAGATCAGTTCAGTATATATGCACAGTTAGTTACTATAAGCAGCCTGAAAACGCTAACAAAGCCTGTCAGCCAGCTAGTAACACTCAGGCTGGATGAAAAAAAAAAAAAATCTCCCTGTCACAGCCTCCGTTTTTCCTACCTTTCCCTGGCTTTCTGTCTGTCTCCTGTCTGTCTCCTGCCTGTCTCCAGCCTGTCCCTGTCTGTCCCTGCCTGTCTAACTGTCTGTCCCTCAGCTACACAGCGTTCTGTCTCTCACGAATGCAATAGAGAAATGAGGAAAAGCAAGATGGCCGCCGTTAAATACCGCTGTGTGACGTCACCGGGCTTGCTGGCTGCTGATAGGCTGCATGTGACTGCCCCAGCTTGCACTGGCGCGGGATACATGTCCAGACATGTCCCGTCCGCCATCTTAGAATGCCTGTAAATGTAAATGAATGGATGTTAAAGGAAAACTTCGAGTGATCGAATCGCGGGGAAATTCGGATTCGATCCGAATCGAATTTTTCCTGAAATTCGGATCGAATCCGGGTTCGTCCGGATCGATTCGCTCATCCCTAGTTGTGACCTCTTCTGGCATTGAATAAGCATTTTTTTCACATTTTTTTTATTTTTTATATATTTCCTCAGAAATGACATTACAGGTCTGCCATTAAAGTGTTCATGTTACAATGTTGTTACAATGTAATTCCATATGTTTTCGCTTTGTTACTAGTTGATAGATGCTGAAAAACAGACTTTAAACACACCGCCTCCTGCGCTCTGGGCTTCAAACAAGCATTTTTCAGCGCCAGAGATTTGTGAGGCTGTTTTTTTGCTGAATATGGTGTGAGTCGGTCGCTATGAGCAGTCGCTAACATGCGCTCCCATACAGCGCTGTACTGGTCAAATAGCGACTCCTCACAATGTATTCAACATTACTGCACAGCGACTGAGTCACTAAGACCTAGCGACCCAACGGCTGAGCACAGTGACTACTAGCGGGTGCTCTGAAAAAGCCTGCTACAGACGCTCGTCTGTCGCTACCTGGCGTTAGTGATGAATCAGCCTGCCCGTCTCTGTAGTAACCTAGCCAGCATTGATGAATGTGATATATGTTGGGCGCTCTAGCACCAGTACAGCGCTGCAGGGAGTGAGAGTTGGCGCCAGCTCAGTGCGACTGCTTATCAAAAAAAGGACACGCACACAGTGTCGGAGCTCTGGATCTGGTCGCTATAGTATAGAGCGCCAGACGCTGTGTGATTAAAGTCTGTTTTTGAACACATATCCACCAGTAACAAAGTGAAAACACATGGAATGACATTGTTACAACACTGTGACAATAACACTTTAGTGCCAGACCTGTAATGACAATTCTGCATAAAAAAACAAAAAAAATCCAAAAAGTTACTAAAGGTGTTTGTTTGCAGCCAGGAGACGTCACACACAAAAATTGAAAATTGTCAAACACGCTGTTTAAACACAAGGAAACGAACAGCCATTGAAATGTATGGGAGAGCGACACTGAGCAAAAGGTAATACCTGGCGCTCTGGACGCTAGAACGCGGGCGCTATACACTGAGCCCCCTGTAATAATACATTTGATGCTACATGGCGCTGTTAGAGTCGCTCACCATATTCGCTTTCATAAATGTGGTTTTGCCTACAGCGCCCGGCATTCACCAGACGCTGCCTGCCGCTACGAGGCGCTACCTGGCGCTATCCCTTCTTAAATAACCCCCTTAGGCTCTATTCACACCTCTCCGCTTGCGTTGCGTTGGGCAATGCAGTTACAACGCAAGAGAAAACGCTGCCCATTATTTTAAATGGGCCAGTTCACATATACACAGCATATATATGTGAACTGACCCATTGAAATGAATGGGCCGCATTTTCCCATGCGCGGTGACTGTGTTGCCCAACGCAGCGCAAGCGGAGAGGTGTGAATAGAGCCTTAGGCCTTGTTTACACCTCTGCATTTTGCGCTGCATTGAAACGCAGAGGAATCACTGCACATTATTCTAGATGGGATAGTTCACACATTTGCGCTGTGTTGCACAACAAATAAAAAAGAGTTGCAGACACCTTTTTCAGCGCAACATTGTAACAGCGCAGGTCAATAGAAGTCTATGGCAAGGCAAGCGCAATTCATGTATAACGCAGTGTACCTGCATTGTGTTGTGCTTGCATTGCCATAGGCTTTACCATTCCCTTATGATGCAAAAAATTATTATCTTTTAAAAAAACGCAACACAAACGCATTGTTCATGCATCAAAAGTGCAGCATTTGTTTTGATACATTGCCCCTCTCGTATAATTACAAAATGCTTTCTCTTAACGCAATGGAGAAGTGGGGACAGAGCTTTATTGTTTTCTTTGAAACAGTTTTAGCTGCTGCAGTGAGCACCTGGTTTATGGTGAAATGAAGGCACCTTGTCATGATCTTATAATAAGGGAGTTATTTAAGAAAGGATAGCGCCAGGTAGCGCCTCGTAGCGTCAGGCAGCATCTGCTGAACGCCGGGCGCTGTACGCAATACCACATTTATGAAAGCGAATCTGGTGCGCGACTCTAACAGCGCCGTGTAGCGTCACATGTATTATTACAGGCGGCTCAGCGTACAGCGCAGGCGCTCTAGCTTCCAGAGCGCCGGGTATTACATTTCGCTCAGTGTCGCTCTCCCATACATTTCAATGGACGTTCATTTGCTTGTGTTTAAACAGCGTGTTTGACATTTTTTTATTGTTGCTCCAATCATTGTGTGACGTCTCCTGGCTGCAAACAAACATTTTTAGAAACTTTTTTGACATTTTATATTTTTATGCAGAATTGTCATTACAGGTCTGGCACTAAAGTGTTATTGTCACAGTGTTATAACAATGTCATTCCATGTGTTTTCACTTTGTTACAGGTGGATATGTGTTCAGAAACAGACTTTAAAGGAGTGCTGTTGCGCAAAAAATAGACCAATGATAAAAATGCATATAAATATGCGGGGGGGGGGGGAGGGGTCACTTATACACCCCAAATCAAGAAATATCCAGCCAGGCTTGTTTCTTTTATTTCAATGGAGGGAACAGGACATCCGGGGTGACAGGCTCTGTCACTCCTCATAGACTAAACCTGTCACCCCTGGATTTTGTTCCTACCATGTGAGAATAAACCACAAGCTTGGTGGGAGTTTTATTCAGTTCGAGTGTGTAAGTGACTTGTCCTCTCATTACCCAGTGTGTTTATATGGATTTTTAACATTACACAATTTTGTGATAGTGCTCCTTTAATCACACAGCGTCTGGCGCTCTATGCTGTTGTGACCAGATTTAGGCCCTTATTTATGAAGGAATAGCGACAGGTAGCGACTGGTGAGCGGCCGGTAATGACGGGCCCCGCCACGAGAACGCCGGCTCCCCACCACAATCACACATTTATCAAGCCAATCCTGCTTAGCGACTGAGATAGCGCCAGATAGCGACTCATTCATCATTATTCCAGCCTCAGCCCACAGCGCCAGCGTCCGACCTTGAACAGCGACAGGTATGACCTCTCGCTACCTGGCGCTCTCCAATGCATTTTAGTGGAACAATCTTTAAATATTCATAATTAATTGTTATTAATGTTTTTTTTTTTTTTTTAAATATGAAAAATTCTGTGACCACTTCTGCCATTTTAGATATTTTATTTTAAGGGAAAAAAAAAAAAACTAATTTGTGCAGAATTGATATTACATGTCTGATATTAATGTATTCATATTACAAAATTATTTTAAAAACTTGTTTTTTTTGGTTTCCAAAAATATGGTTGTTTGGGGGTTAAAAAACTACTTTTAACCCATCGCCGCCAGCTCTCTGGGGTTTAAACAAGCATTTCACAGCGCGAGAATTTTTTGAGCGTGAATATGGTGGGAGACGGTTGCTATGGCCAGTCGCTATCATGCGCTCCCATACAGCGCGGAACCTGTCAAATAGCGACTCCTCACCCAATATTCAACATTACGGCACACCGACTGAGTCGCTATCAACAACCGAACAACGGCCAAGCACAGCGACTACTAGCGGGCGCTGCGAAAATACTGCTACAGTCGCTCAACTGTCGCTACCTGCCGCTATTAATGAATCGGCTCCCCGAGCGCTGACGCTGTGTGCGTATAGTGTTTTGTTAAATATGGTGTGGAGCGCCGAGAGTCGGTCGCACTGAGCTGGCACTACCCTTCGCTCGCTGCAGCACTGTACTGGTGTTAGAGCGCCCAACACACATCACATTCATCAGTGCCGGGCAGGTTACTACAGTGACTGAGGCGCTTTGTTACAGCACCCGATACCCGCTTACAGCGTCTACTAGCGGCCGCTCTAAGTGCTGCTATACAGACGCTCATCTGGCAATACCTGGCGCTAGTAATGAATCAGCCTCCACGTTTTTTCCACTTCCGGATTATGGTCCCAAAACTGCACTGGAAGCTTCAGCAGTTTAGAAATCCTCCTGCAACCAATGCCATCAGGATGTTTTGCAACAATAATGCTGAGAAGGTCTTGAGAGAGCACCCTAGTTTTATTCGTCACGTGATATTTCTTGTCTGGCACCTTAGTATTTACTTGTCATTACAGGCTGAAAAGTTGTAGCTTTACACTTTCTAACAAAACAGCAAACTCCAAATTCACCACAAGATGGCGTAGCATGTCAGTCGTCCTCTTATATTAAGCTTTTATAATAATTTGGAGATTATTTAAACAGGAACATCGGACCTTTTCTTGCTTCCTTTTGGATGTCGACGTTATATAAAATGCTGACATCCAGCAGCATTCCTGGCCCCTTTGCACCCTCCCCTTAGCTGTCCCAGAGTGAAGGCTACAAGCCTTAGCTATACTTGCCCTTCGCTGGCTAGTGACACTAAGGCCCTTATTTATGAAGGAATAGCGACAGGTAGCGCCTGGTGAGCGACCGGTAATGACGGGCCCCGCCACGAGAACGCCGGCTCCCCACCACAATCACACATTTATCAAGCCAATCCTGCTTAGCGACTGAGATAGCGCCAGATAGCGACTCATTCATCATTATTCCAGCCTCAGCCCACAGCGCCAGCGTCCGACCTTGAACAGCAACAGGTATGACCTCTCGCTACCTGGCGCTCTCCAATGCATTTCAATGGAACAATCTTTAAATATTAATAATTAATTGTTATTAATTTTTTATTTTTTTTTAATGTGATAAATTCTGTGACCACTTCTGCCATTTTAGATAATTTTTTTAAGGGAAAAAAAAAAAATTGTACAGAATTGATATTACAGGTCTGATATTAATGTATTCATATTACAAATTATTTAAAAAACTTGTTTTTTTCGGTTTCCAAAAATATGGTTGTTTGGGGGTTAAAAAACGACTTTTAACCCATCGCCGCCAGCGCTCTGGGGTTTAAACATGCATTTTACAGCGCGAGAATTTTTTGAGCATGATTTTTTAATGAATATGGTGGGAGCCGGTCGCTAGGGCCAGTCGCTATCATGCGCTCCCATACAGCGCGGAACCTGTCAAATAGCGACTCCTCACCCAATATTCAACATTACGGCAAACCGACTGAGTCGCTATCAACTACCGAACAACGGCCAAGCACAGCGACTACTAGCGGACGCTCTGAAAATGCCGCTACAGTCGCTCAACTGTCGCTACCTGGCGCTATTAATGAATCGGCCTCATAGTGCCAGATGAACGTCAGGTGAATGTCAGGTCCCAGTGCAAAACTAAGGGGATTATTCATCAAGGGATAGCGCCATATAGTGGCTTGTAGCAGCAGGCAGCGTCCAGTGAACGCCGGGCGCTGTACGCAATACCACATATATGAAGGCGATTCTGGTGAGCGCCTCTAACAGCCCCATTTAGCGACACATGTATTATTACAGGCGGCTCAGCGCATAGCGCCGGCGCTCTAGCTTCCAGAGCGCCAGGTATTACCTTTCGCTCAGTGTCGCTCTCCCATACATCTCAATGGACGTTCCTTTGCTTGTGTTTACACAGGGTTTTTAGTTTTTAATTTTTTTTTCTCTCAAATAATTGTGTGATCTCTCCTGGCCTAAAAAAAGTCATTTTTTGAAAACTTTTTTGGACTTTTTATATTTTTATGCAGAATTGTCATTACAGGTCTGGCATTAAAGTGTTACAACAATGTCATTCCATGTGTTTTCGTTTTGTTACAGGTGGATATGTGTTCAAAAACAGACTTTAATCACACAGCGTCTGGTGCTCTGGATCTGGTCGCTATAGCATAGAGCGCCAGACGCTGTGTGATTAAAGTCTGTTTGAGCTTTGTGTGTGTTTATTTGTTGAATATGGTGTTGCTGAGAGTCGGTCGCAATGAGCTGGCGCTACCTTTCGCTCCCTGCAATGCTGTACGGCTGTTAGAACGCCCAACATATATCTCATTCATCAATGCCGGCCAGGTTACTACAGCGACTGAGGCGCTCTGTTACAGCGACCGATAGCCGATCACAGCGTCTACTAGTGGTCGCTCTAAGCGCCTCTGTACAGACGCTCATCTGCCGATACCTGACGCTAGTAATGAATTATCCTCCCAAAAATTCAGAGCGCCTGTGATAGTGCCAGATGAATGGCAGGTCCCAGTGAATATGGTATATTTATCAAGTCAAAAAGCCTGTGATAGTCCCAGGTAGTGTCCCATTTATCATCAGTGCTGCAGATGGGATCAGTTCCCTACAGATAGGACCAGGCGCTCACCCTGCTCTGTTTGGCTTCATCCAATAGATGTCAATGGCCTGGGATGGTTATAATTTTTTTAGGGGGTGGGTCTGGTGCATGTGCCACGGGATACCTGGGCTGGTTGGAATGGTTTTTATACGCTGCAAACTTGTGATTTGGGCCATGCAAGTCCTGTGGCATGTCCACCAAGTGTCCCCAATGCAATTACTTTTTTTTTTTAATTATTGTGCTAAGAACAGTCAAATTATGAATGCACACCTGACAACAGGAGACAGTATGCCAAAAAAAGAGTAACATTTATTTATATACAATACACAATGCTATAATGGTGGGTTAAGGTCCGCATGAAGGATTACAAAAATACCAAAAAACGTCAAGTGAGGGGGAAGGGTCCATACACCTATACACACAATCTATATATATATATACACACAAAAATTAAAGAAAAAACACAGAGCTTTTTGAATTAATGTAGACTGGTGAAGTTGTCCCAAAGCACATGCGTTATCACCACCGTCGTGTACCCATCACCAGTATCACAAAACTCTTACCAGATCGTAAGATTAATCCTTGCATTTAGAGATGAGCGAACTTCTTGAAAGTTCGATTCGGGCGGTTCGCCGAATTTCCCCAAGAAATTCGTGTTCGCCCGAATCGAACTTTCACGAATCGCTCATCTGAAAAAAGAAATGCCGGCATGGTGGGGGCGGGCAGGCCGGCTACGCTGTCAGCGGGCGGCGGAAGCCGGCCCGCTGACAGCGCAGCCGGCCTGCCCGCTACCACCATGCCGGCATTTTTTTAAAAAGCAAACACTTACCTGCATGGTCGGAGCGTGGAGGCCGGCGCCGCTCTCAGCTGTCATCAGAGGACGCGTCATCAGAGGCATTTTTTTTTTTTATTTCAGGGAAAATTCCATCGGCACGAACCCAAAAAAATTCGGGTTCGAGCCGAATCGAATTTTCCCTGAAATTCGGAGCGAATTCCGGTTCGTCCGAACCGGTTCGCTCATCCCTAGTTGCATTCAAATAGATTAATAGAATCAGCTCCAGATAGACAACTTCTCAGCACTCCAAACGATAAGAATAATGGTTGCATTCAAATATAAATTAGCTGCAAATGGGCAAGATCTCAGCCATCTTTTGAAATGCAGTTATGTTGCTTAAAACGTAAGCTTCAATGTCAGAAATCCAAGTGGGCCAAGAAATAGCTCCAAAAAAGCATGTGAAGAAAATAAAAATAAAAAGAAATCTAGTGCAACACTGCTAGATTTAAGACCAGACCTTTTTTTTAATATCAATGAATGTACTCACAAACAAACAAACAAACAAAGTAAATCCAGCTTATCAATAGTTAAAAGCGCGAACAGCTCTCACCGCTCCCGAGTAGTGTAAGTAAAGAACTTGCAAGTATAGAAAAGCGCTTCCAGCAGTGTAGGAAGCCCCGAGCCTCCAACGCGTTTCGTCGCTCGTCGGCGACTTTAACTAGGATCTAGTTAGCAATATATACAATATATACAATGGTTGTCTGCCGATGGATCCTGAGTACTGCAGTTTCTAGGGCAATTTTGTTGTGCTGGTTTTAGCAGTATCAGGATTTCAGGTAGGTATTGTGATTGGTCTCAAGAGAGAATTTTGCTCAGTTCTTGCTATTCTGCAGGTTTGCAAGTCGAGAAATATCAGGCAAATGGAAGCAATACCTTGCAAGTGTTTGTGTTACTGTATGAGTTTCTTTCCATACGCAGGTGACGGGAAAATGTCCACAAGATAGCGAGAGCGCTGCTGCTGCGCGGTGCTACAGTTCTCGCTGACGCGTGTTTCGGTTGTAGGACCTTCGTCAGAGCGTGATGCTTGCCTGCACCGCACCTCTCGGGATCATCTAGCAGCAAGCATCATGCTCTGACGAAGGTTGTCCTACAACCGAAACACGCGTCAGCAAGAACCGTAGCACCGCGCAGCAGCAGCGCTCTCGCTATCTTGTGGACATTTTCCCATCACCTGCTTATGGGAAGAAACTCATACAGTAACAAGTGCCTCACAAACACTTGCAAGGTATTGCTTCCATTTGCCTGATATTTCTCCACTTGCAAACCTGCAGAATAGCAAGAACTGAGCAAAATTCTCTCTTGAGACCAATCACAATACCTACCTAAAATCCTGATACTGCTAAAACCAGCACAACAAAATTGCTCTAGAAACTGCAGTACTCAGGATCCGTCGGCAGACAACCATTGTATATATTGTATATATTGTGTGTGTATATATATATATATATATATATATATATATATATATATATATATATATATATATAGATTGTGTGTATAGGTGTATGGACCCTTCCCCCTCACTTGACGTTTTTTTGGTAATTTTGTAATCCTTCATGCGGACCTTAACCCACCATTATAGCATTGTGTATTGTATATAAATAAATGTAACTCTTTTTTTGGCATACTGTCTCCTGTTGTCAGGTGTGCATTCATAATTTGGCTGTTCTTAGCTACCTGGGGACTCCGGTCTCAAAAATGTTTTTGTGAATTGCACCCACATAGCGATATGTGTATTTAGATTGTATTTACTTATCCAATACGGGTGTGCTTACCAATTTTTTCTTAAATTTAATTATTGTGCTGCCATCACCCCAAAATAAAAAAATGGATTGGAGATTGAGAAAATAGAGCGGCCCGCTCAATAAGGTAAAGGTTTTTTTTTCTTTGTACCCCCCCATCCTGCCTCAGCACCGGGGGGGGGGAGGGTCATTCTTTAACTAAAGTTCCACTTTAAGTATTAATAGCAATTAAGTTTAGTGGAACTTGAACACTGTCTAGTGTACCCCGTCTTTGTCCACCGTCTTATTGGCCAGAGATTAATCCTCTGCTTCCGTTTGGCACTAACCTGATATGGAATGGGGGGCCAATGTTGTTCTTCTGTTTTTGTCTTGAATGAATGATAAATTGACCGGGGGCCCTATTTATGAAGGGATAGCGTCAGGTAGTGCCTTGTAAATGACAGGTAGCGCCAGGTGAACACCGGACACAGCACGCAATTACACATTTATCAAGCAGAATTTGTTGAGCGACTGGGACAACGCCATGTAGCGTCCTATTCATCATTATCCCAGCCTCAGCGTACAGTGCCGGCGTTCAGCCTTGCAGAGCGCCACATCTTACCTTTCGCTACCTGTCGCTCTCCCATACATTTCAATGGACGTTTTTTTTACTTCTCTTTAAAAAGGGTTTTTGTTTTATTATTATTTTGTTTTTATTCTCAAACAATGTTGTGATCTTTCCTGGCCTTGTAAAAGCCATTTTTTCATTTTTTATAAGTTTATATATTTATGCAGAATTGATATTACAGGTCTGGCATTAAAGTGTTCATGTTACAATGTTATTACAATGTAATTCCATATGTTTTCGCTTTGTTACATGTGGATACATGTTAAAAAAAACAGCCTTTAATCACACAGCCTCCGGCGCTCTGGGCTACAGCAAAGCATTTTTGAGCGCCGGTGGTGTGTGAGGCTGTTTTTTTTGATGAATATGGTGTGAGTCGGTCGCACTGACCAGTCGCTAACATTCGCTCCCATACAGCGCTGTACTGGTCATATAGCGACTCCCCACAATGTTTTCATCAATGCTGCACAGCGACTGAGACGCTCTGAACTAGCGAACCAAGGCCGAGCACAGCGACTACTAGCGGGCGCTCTGAAATGCCTGCTACAGATGCTCATCTGTCGCTACCTGCCGCTAGTAATGAATCAGCCTGCAGGTGAGCTTAGCAGATCAGAGGATAGATACATTGATAGATTTAGGCCCTTATTTAAGAAGGGATAGCGTCAGGTAGTGGCTGGTTAATGAGAGGTAGCGACAGGTAGTGACTGGTGAACGCCGGACACGGCACGCAATTACACATTTATCAAGCAGAATCTGTTTAGTGACTGGGATAGCGACTGGAATAGCGCCATGAAGCGTCTGATTCATCATTTTCACAGCCTCAGCGAACAGCGCCCGCGTTCAGCCTTGCACAGCGCCAGGTATGACCTCTCGCTACCTGGCGCTCTCCCATACATTTCAATGGACGATCCTTTTCTTCTCTTTAAACAGGGTTTTGTTTATTTTATTTATTTATTTTAAATCACAAATAATTCTGTGACCTCTTCTGGCATTGAAAAAGCAGTTTTTCCACATTTTTTTCATTTTTTATATATTTCTTCAAAAGAAACAGGAGGGGTGGCAGCCGCTCAGACCATTTTATAACTAACCTGGGAGGTGCACGTTAGCAGGGCAATTAGGATACAAAAGTCTTAAAGGAGCCACAGCACTCAACCCTGTTAGCTTGCAGGCCAGCCTATAATCTGTCTCTAAACTTGGTTAAAAACAGAGGCTCGGTCACACACATCTGCAGAAGTAGCTGAAGCTGCACCACCAAGCGCCAAGGTGCCTCTGTGGGGTGCAGTCCCTTGACCCTTCCACCCCATGGCTTGCACTTGAGGTTTAGGGCAACCTCAGGTAAGCTGCTCCAAATTTATCTATTGCATTGTATGTCCCAAATGGGGCTCTCAGAGATTAGAGTTAGGACTGCACCTTACAGAGGCAATGTCACGCTCGGGGTAACTCCAGCCCTCCAGATAAGCCCTCAACCCCCAATCTCTGCAGCCAGCTTCACCTGTAGGAGCCCCCGCTTGCCGGGATGCAGAATACGCCTGCCCGGGATCGGTTGCCCCCAGGACTTCAATGGCTCAAAGGATGAGAGCTTATTAATAGGAGATCTGGAGAACCAATTGGTTAGAGCGTTAGAAGCGGAAGTCCATAGACAGGCCAGAGGTCGACAACGGGAAGACAGAGATCGTGGCAGTACCGAAGGATTAGGCAATTCGGGGTCAAGTTTCTAAGCAGAGGTCGGCAACAGGAGTTCAGATCAAGAATGGTCGGTTCAGGCGGTGGTCGGCAACGGGATCAATAACAAATACACGGAGGTCAATACTAGGTACAAGGCGCTATCACAGGCACTGAGCAACTGACACGGTGAACCTTTATAGGGACGGAAATGATTGGGGATGGGGGAAATATGTATGTGATTGGTGCACACTGGAAACCCTAACCTGATAGGGTTTCAGTACCTGCCTAGGCCTCATTGGCCCTGTCCCCGCACGGGAACACCCCCCAACCACCTGGGCTCATTGGCCCTTTAACTTAACTTCCTCCAGCGGCCGTGCTGACAGCAGCGCCGCTGGAGGGAATATGAAGGACGTGCTCGCGCACGCGCGCGAGCACGAGAACTGCCAGAGACGCCGGCAGAGGAGGAAGCAGCAGAGGGAGGCGCGCTCACAGCCGCGCTCGCAGCCGCCCGGCGCGGCCGGGCATGAGTGGCGGAGGCGGCGCTGGAACGGGGTGCAGGTAGGTGCATCGTGACAGGCACCTTGCCGCTTGGTGGTGCAGCTTCAGCTACTTCTGCAGATGTGTGTGACCGAGTCCTCTGTTTTTAACCAGATTTAGAGACAGATTATAGGTTGTCTGCAAGCTAACAGGGTTGGGTGCTGTGGCTCCTTTAAGACTTTATATATTTCCTCAGAAATGACATTACAGGTCTGCCATTAAAGTGTTCATGTTACAATGTTGTTACAATGTAATTCCATATGCTTTCGCTTTGTTACTAGTTGATAGATGCTGAAAAACAGGCTTTAAACACACCGCCTCCTGCGCTCTGGGCTTCAGAGAAGCATTTTTCAGCGCCAGAGATTTGTGAGGCTGTTTTTTTGCTGAATATGTTGTGAGTCGGTCGCTATGACCAGTCGCTAACATGCGCTCCCATACAGCACTGTACTGGTCATATAGCGACTCCCCACAATGTATTCATCAATGCTGCAATGGAATTACATTGTAGCAACATTGTAACATGAACACTTTAATGGCAGACCTGTAATGTCATTTCTGAGGAAATATATAAAAAAATGAAAAAATTGTGAATAAACTGCTTTTTCAATGCCAGAAACAAAAACCCTGAGAAGAAAAGGATCGTCCATTGAAATGTATGGGAAAGCGACAGGTAGCGAGAGGTCATACCTGGCGCTGTGCAAGGCTGAATGCCGGTGCTGTACGCTGAGGCTGTGAAAATGATGAATCAGACGCTACATGGCGCTATCCCAGTCGCTAAACAGATTCTGCTTGATAAATGTGTAATTGCGTGCCGTGTCCGGCGTTCACCTGTCGTTACCTATCATTAACCAGGCGCTACCTGACGCTATCCCTTCTTAAATAAGGGCCTAAGAGTAAGGGACAACAGATTGGAAGGTAGGCGCTGAATGCCTAGAATCCCCTTTTTCCCCCTGTACAGGTGCCATTTTTAGTAATGAATTTGGTGCTTTTTCTGCGCTTGCAGCCAACGCTAGGGGTCGCTACTGCACCGGCTTCTAACAGACCTGAGGTAGCGCCTGGCGGGCGGCTGGGAGCTGGGGAACACAGAGCGCGGCCTGTCTCCAGAAAATAGATTATTACACTCTAAATATGATTTTTCCTGAAAGACAGGTGCAGCAGCTTTATGCTCAGCCGAGAGACCGAGGTAATGTAAGAGAGAGAGAAAGTGAAGGAGAGACCGAGGTAATGTAAGAGAGAGAGAGAAAGTGAAGGAGGGACCGAGGTAATGTAAAAGAGAGAGAAAGTGAAGGAGAGACAAAGGTAATGTAAGAGAGAGAGAAAGTGAAGGAGAGACCGAGGTAATGTAAGAGAGAGAGAAAGTGAAGGAGAGACCGAAGTAATGTAAGAGAGAGAGAAAGTGAAGGAGAGACCGAGGTAATGTAAGAGAGAGAGAAAGTGAAGGAGAGACCGAAGTAATGTAAGAGAGAGAGAAAAGGGAAGGAGAGACCGAGGTAATGTAAGAGAGAGAGAAAGTGAAGGAGAGACCGAGGTAATGTAAGAGAGAGAGAAAGTGAAGGAGAGACCGAAGTAATGTAAGAGAGAGAGAAAAGGGAAGGAGAGACCGAGGTAATGTAAGAGAGAGAGAAAGTGAAGGAGAGACCGAGGTAATGTAAGAGAGAGAGAAAGTGAAGGAGAGACCGAAGTAATGTAAGAGAGAGAGAAAGTGAAGGAGAGACCGAAGTAATGTAAGAGAGAGAGAAAAGGGAAGGAGAGACCGAGGTAATGTAAGAGAGAGAGAAAGTGAAGGAGAGACCGAAGTAATGTAAGAGAGAGAGAAAGTGAAGGAGAGACCGAGGTAATGTAAAAGAGAGAGAAAGTGAAGGAGAGACCGAGGTAATGTAAGAGAGAGAGAAAGTGAAGGAGAGACCGAAGTAATGTAAAAGAGAGAGAAAGTGAAGGAGAGACCGAAGTAATGTAAAAGAGAGAGAAAGTGAAGGAGAGACCGAGGTAATGTAAGAGAGAGAGAAAGTGAAGGAGAGACCGAAGTAATGTAAAAGAGAGAGAAAGTGAAGGAGAGACCGAGGTAATGTAAGAGAGAGAGAAAGTGAAGGAGGGACCGAGGTAATGTAAGAGAGAGAGAAAGTGAAGGAGAGACCGAGGTAATGTAAGAGAGAGAGAAAGTGAAGGAGAGACCGAGGTAATGTAAGAGAGAGAGAAAGTGAAGGAGAGACCAAGGTAATGTAAAAGAGAGAGAGAAAGTGAAGGAGAGACCGAAGTAATGTAAAAGAGAGAGAGCGAGAAAGTGAAGGAGAGACCGAGGTAATGTAAAAGAGAGAGAGAAAGTGAAGGAGAGACCGAAGTAATGTAAAAGAGAGAGAGAAAGTGAAGGAGAGACTGAGGTAATGTAAGAGAGAGAGAAAGTGAAGGAGAGACCGAGGTAATGTAAGAGAGAGAGAAAGTGAAGGAGAGACTGAGGTAAATGTAAGAGAGAGAGAAAGTGAAGGAGAGACCGAAGTAATGTAAGAGAGAGAGAAAGTGAAGGAGAGACCGAGGTAATGTAAAAGAGAGAGAGAAAGTGAAGGAGAGACCGAAGTAATGTAAAAGAGAGAGAGAGAGAAAGTGAAGGAGAGACCGAAGTAATGTAAGAGAGAGAGAAAGTGAAGGAGAGACTGAGGTAATGTAAGAGAGAGAGAAAGTGAAGGAGAGACCGAAGTAATGTAGAAGAGAGAGAGAGAGAAAGTGAAGGAGAGACCGAGGTAATGTAAGAGAGAGAGAAAGTGAAGGAGAGACTGAGGTAATGTAAGAGAGAGAGAAAGTGAAGGAGAGACCGAAGTAATGTAGAAGAGAGAGAGAGAGAAAGTGAAGGAGAGACCGAGGTAATGTAAGAGAGAGAGAAAGTGAAGGAGAGACAGAGGTAATGTAAGAGAGAGAGAAAGTGAAGGAGACACCGAAGTAATGTAAAAGAGAGAGAGAGAGAAAGTGAAGGAGAGACAGAGGTAATGTAAAAGAGAGAGAGAGAGAAAGTGAAGGAGAGACAGAGGTAATGTAAGAGAGAGAGAAAGTGAAGGAGAGACAGAGGTAATGTAAAAGAGAGAGAGAGAGAAAGTGAAGGAGGGACCGAGGTAATGTAAGAGAGAGAGAAAGTGAAGGAGAGACCGAGGTAATGTAAAAGAGAGAGAGAGGGAAAGTGAAGGAGAGACCGAGGTAATGTAAGAGAGAGAGAAAGTGAAGGAGAGACCAAAGTAATGTAAAAGAGAGAGAGAGAGAAAGTGAAGGAGAGACCGAGGTAATGTAAAAGAGAGAGAAAGTGAAGGAGAGACCGAAGTAATGTAAAAGAGAGAGAGAGGGAAAGTGAAGGAGAGACCGAGGTAATGTAAGAGAGAGAGAAAGTGAAGGAGAGACCGAAGTAATGTAAAAGAGAGAGAGAGAGAAAGTGAAGGAGAGACCGAGGTAATGTAAGAGAGAGAGAAAGTGAAGGAGAGACAGAGGTAATGTAAGAGAGAGAGAAAGTGAAGGAGGGACCGAGGTAATGTAAGAGAGAGAGAAAGTGAAGGAGAGACCGAAGTAATGTAAAAGAGAGAGAGAGAAAGTGAAGGAGAGACCGAGGTAATGTAAAAGAGAGAGAGAGAGAAAGTGAAGGAGAGACCGAGGTAATGTAAGAGAGAGAGAAAGTGAAGGAGAGACTGAGGTAATGTAAAAGAGAGAGAGAGAGAAAGTGAAGGAGAGACCGAGGTAATGTAAGAGAGAGAGAAAGTGAAGGAGAGACTGAGGTAATGTAAAAGAGAGAGAGAGAGAAAGTGAAGAACAGACCGAGGTAATGTAAAAGAGCGAGAAAGTGAAGGAGAGACCGAGATAATGTAAAAGAGAGAAAGAGAGAGAGAGAGAGAAAGGGAAGGAGAGAAAGAGGTAATGTAAAAGAGAGAGAAAGTGAAGAAGAGACCGAAGTAATGTAAAAGAGAGAGAGAGAGAGAGAGAAAGGGAAGGAGAGACCGAGGTAATTAGAGATTAAGGGAAAGACAAGGGTGAACACTGGAAAAAGCAGGCAGGCAGGCAGAGGAAATGTAGAAAAAAATAGAAAGGTGAAGGGAATGTGAAAAAGAGAGAGAAAATATGAAAACAATTAGACCCGCGTGTGCTTTCTTTAGTGTTTTGTGTTGCTGTTGCGGAAGTTGGGCTAAAGTAACAGTAATTATTTTTATGGCACAAGTCTGAAACACATAAAGAGAAAGAATTATCAAGTATTATCATGTTATACAGAACTGTGATGAAACCTGCTTTTATTATTTGGAGCTTGCAGACAAATAAATTGTTATTCAAGAGACACTTTATAAATAGTTTTTATATTTGTTTGTAGCAACACAAAGGAAAGCACCTGTATAAACTACGCAGAATGTTCAGGGGAACTTCCAGTAAGTGATATTTATTTCCTTGTATAACATTTATTGTTGTTGGTATCACATTAACTTGTCATATTATATCCTCAAGCACAACAGCAGAATAGTAACAAGTAAGCGATAGATGAGGCGTCAGTGATAATGAGGAGGCGCAATATACAGGCTGATTCATTACTAGCGCCAGCTATCGGCAGATGAGCCTCTGTACTGAGGCGCTAAGAGCGACCGCTAGTATACGCTGAGATTGGCTTTCGTGCGCTGTAACAGAGCGCCTCAGTCGCTGTAGTAACCTGGCCGGCATTGATGAATGAGATGTATGTTGGGCGTTCTAACACCAGTACAGTGTTGCAGGGAGCGAAAGGTAGCGCCAGCTCAGTGCGACCGACTCTCAGCGACTCACACCATATTCAACAAAAAAACAGGCTCACACAGCGTCGGCGCTCAAATTTGGTTCGCCAGACGCTGTGTGATTAAAGTGATTTTTTGGACACATATCCACCAGTAACAAAGCGAAAACACATGGAATGACATTGTTGTAACACTGTGACATTAACACTTTAGTGCCAGACCTGTAATGACAATTCTGCATAAAATGTAAAAAAAAAAAAAAATCAAATATATATTATTCCAGGCCAGGAGAGATGTCAGAATTATTTGAGAGTAAAAAAATAAATAAAGGAAAGGGATTAGAAAGAACGTCCATTGAAATGTATGGGAGAGCGATTACACATTTATCAAGCAGAATCTGTTTAGCGTCTGGGATAACGCCATGTAGCGTCTGATTCATCATTTTCACAGCCTCAGCGAACAGCGCCAGCGTTCAGCCTTGCACAGCGCCAGGTATGACCTCTCGCTACCTGTCGCTCTCCCATATATTTCAATGGACGATCCTTTTCTTCTCTTTAAACGGGGTTATTGTTTTTTTTTTTTTTTTTGCAAAAAATCACAATTTATTCTGTGACCTCTTCTGCCATTGAAATAGCAGTTTTTTCATAATTTATTCATTTTTTATATATTTCCTCAGAAATGACATTACAGGTCTGCCATTAAAGTGTTCATGTTACAATGTTATTACAATGTAATTCCATATGTTTTCGCTTTGTTACTAGTGGATAGATGCTGGAAAACAGACTTTAAACACACCGCCTCCTGCGCTCTGGGCTTCAGAGAAGCATTTTTCAGCGCCAGAGATTTGTGAGGCTGTTTTTTTGCTGAATATGGTGTGAGTCGGTCGCTATGAGCAGTCGCTAACATGCACTCCCATACAGCGCTGTACTGGTCAAATAGCGACTCCTCACAATGTATTCAACATTACTGAACAGCGGCTGAGTCGCTATGATGTAGCGACCCACGGCCGAGCACATCGACTACTAGCGGGCGCTCTGAAAATGCCTGCTACAGACGCTCATCTGTCGCTACCTGGCGTTAGTGACGAATCAGCCTGCCCGTGTCGGCGCTCTATGATGAGCCGCCTGTAATGATGAATCGGACACTACATGGCGCTGTTAGAGGCGCTCACCAGATTCGCTTTCGTAAATGTGGTTTTGCGTACAGACAGCCAGAAGTCATCCCGCCGACAAATGGAAACAATTCTGGGGTCACTACGCAAGCACGTGAGCATGCTTCCTGCCATTTGCACAAGTGATTCGGAGGGACTACCTGTCTCCATCTCCACTGCATACTGCCACGGTGTATCCGGGTCCTCTGTCTCGCCTTCCTCAAAACCCTCTAGCTCCTCTGGCTGCTCCTGCTCCTCCTCTCCTGTCCGCTGACTAGATAAACCAGCCATTTCGCCAAGCCTAAACTGTGTTTCACTGGGCAACTCCTCCTCCTCTTCCTCCTCCTCCTCCTCCAGTTCAGGTCCAAAGGGGTTCATGTGGCCGTAAGATGTAGACGCCATGTCTCCAGTGCCCTGACCAGCCATGGTTTCCAACATGTGCTGTAGTACATGAAGCAGTGGAATCACGTTGTTCATCCCGTAATCCTGCCGACTGACAAATAAAGTGGCTTCCCCAAAGTGCCTGAGCAAATGGCAGGTGTCACGTATGAGCTGCCACTGGTTGACATTGAAGTTACACAGGGGAGTCCCCCTATCCGCTTGGATCATCAGGAAATCCGTGATGGCTTTTCTCTGTTCATATAATCGGTCCAACATGTGAAGGGTGGAATTCCAACGGGTGGAAACATCGCAAATCAGACTATGTTGGGGGATACCGTTCTGACGCTGTAGCTCAAGAAGGGTGTGTTTGGAGGTGTATGAGTGGCTGAAGTGCATGCAAAGTTTCCTTGAAGTTGTTAGGATGTCTTGCAGATGGGGGGAAGACTTCAGAAACCAGATTGAAGACGTGAGCCATGCAGGGGGCATGGGTCAGGCTTCCTTGGTGCAGCGCAGACAAAATGTTCTTCCCATTTTCGGTAACCATGATTCCCATTTTAAGTTTTCTTGGAGTAAGCCATGTTTGGATTTCCTGATGTATAAATTTAAGCAGTTCCTCCCCTGTGTGACTCCGTTCGCCAAGACAAACCATGTGAAGCACAGCGTGACACCTCCGTGCCCTGCACACATGGTAGACTGGAGGGGCACTGAGACTTGAGCCTACAGTGGAGGGTGAGGAGATGGCGGAGGATGAGGAGGCCCAGTCGCACGGTGTCACAGGCCCAACGGGCAGGGAGCGCGGAGGCCGAAGCGGCGTGACCTGTCCAAGTTGCTGCTGCTGCTGCAAAGGGACCACATTCACCCAGTGGGGCCGTAAACGACATGTACTGTCCCTGACCGTAGTTACAGCTCCAGACGTCGGCGCTGCCATGCACTTTGCTACACACCAACAGGCTCAAGGACTGGCCCACCTTCTGTTCAACAAAAGTGTGCAGCACTGGTACTGCCTTCTTGGCAAAGAAATGACGGCTTGGGACTCTCCACCTCGGCTCGGCACAAGCCATCAGTTCTCTGAAAGGTGCAGCGTCCACCACCTGAAAAGGGAGCGACTGCAGCACCAGCAACTTGGACAGGAGCACTTTCAGCTTCTGCGCCGTAGGATGAGTGGGCACATACTGCTGTCTTTTGGACATGGCTTCGCTGATGGATTGCTGGCGGGATGCATGACTTGGAGGAGGAGGAGCAGGAGCGACAGAGGATGGGTATGACGTACAGCTGCCTTCGGGTGAGGTGCTGGAGCCTTGGCTGGCAGAAATTGGGAGCGGCGTGCCACTTGCTGAGGAAGCAGGCTGAACCACCTCTTCGGAGCCTCGGTTCTCCCAGGCCACTTTATGGTGACGCATCATATGTTGACGCAGGGCCGTGGTGCCAACATTTGGGCTTCACCTTCTGCCTACATATCTTGCATGTGGCCATGTTACCCTCCTGCGGATGCTTCAGGAAAAACTGCCACACTGCCGAGTAGCTACTTTTCCCACCAACAGGCCGCACTGATTCACTGCTACTGTCGCCAACTCCAGGAACCCCTGCTCCACTACCTCCCGATAAGGTAGCCTGCCGCGCAGCAGGTGCTCTACCCCAGCCCCGGCCCCGTTTGGCTCCAGGCTTTACAATTGTGCCCCCATGCTGACTGCCAACCATGCTGCTAACACCTTGCTGCCTCAGCTGCTGACTCCGGGGCAACCTGCGCCCCTCTTCTCCTGATGATGAGAATGAAGCCCCTTCATCACCCGGCTCCCAAGTGCAATCGGCATCATCATCATCACCGAGTTGTGGCTGCACGTCACTTATGTTCTCGGTTTCCTCAACAGTGTCTGGCACAGGAGCTGGAACGCTCGCAACACCCACGACACTGTCCACATCACTATTTGTCTGCCTAGCTAAAGAAGCCACCTCCATTTCTTGGCTGGGCAGAAGCTGCTGACTGTCCTCTATCTGATCGTCCTCCTCACTAAAGAGTGGAGCTGAACCCAAAGCATAGGATACGTCGCTGGGGGAGGGAACGGCATAGGACAGAGGCAATGGGAGCTCTCGGGGCATGCCAACTCAGGGTTGTGTCAGAGGAACCTACCGACCCTAGACTGGGGGTCTCAGATGTAACTTGTGATGATGTTGATGAGCACGTTAACCAATCTACCACGGCAGATGCGTTACTGGTGGAGACACGACCGCTAGCAGATACTGGCAGATCAGGTCTCTCACCGTGACTCCTGCTGCCACTCGCTCCTAGTCTGCTGCGACCTCTGCCTGCTGAATCTTGGCCTCTGCCACTCCTCTTTGAACATCCTGGCACTTGTCTGCCTGACATTTTTATGTATTTGAAATGCGCAATAGGTACGATAAAAAATGTGTTTACTTTAAAAAGAAGAAGCTAAATAAAGTGAGGGACTGCTTCTCTGCACCAGATACTATGAAAATTGGCAATATGGGATACCCTGCATGCTGGTGTTTTGGCAGCAGACCAAAAACCAATTCAAAATGCAATGATCAGATTCAGCTGAGGAAGGATCAACAAGCGTATTTAGTATAACACATAGGCTGCTAAGTGCAGGTTTGGGATGCCCTGCTGCCTGGTGTTTTTTTTGTTAAAGGCAGACCAAAAAATATTTAAACTTATCCAGTTATATATTATGATAAATGCTTGTGTGTAACAGATAGGGTTAAATATGCCACTGCATAGATGGGATGCACAGTGGCAAGGCAGGTTTACAGCACAAAGAACTGAAATTGAATTGAAAAATGATCTGGCTAATGAAAATAAAAAAAAAAAATTTCCCTGTCACTTAAATGCTGTCCCTGGCTGGATGGTTCCGGTTTTTCCCTATCTTTCCCTGGCTCTGTCTACCTCTTTTTCTGCCTCTCTGTCGGTCTCTCCCTACCTATCTCTAACTCTCTGTCCCTGTCTCTAACTAGCTGTGCTCTGGCCGCAATGTGCACAAGCAAGATTGCCGCCGCTTTATATAGCACGGTGACGCCACCGGGCTTCCTGGCTGCTGATAGGCTGCATGTGACTTACCCATGATACCTTGCCCCAGGGGGTATGTCTGGACATGTTCATCCACCATTTTACAATGCCTGTAATTGAAATAAATGGAGTTTAAAGGAAAACTTCGATCGATCGAATCGCGGGGAAATTCGGATTCGTTCAGAATCGAATTTTCCATGAAATTCGGAACGAATCCGGGTTCGTCCGGATCGATCCGCTCATCCCTAGAGATAATGTAAGAGAGAGAGAAAGTGAAGAACTGAGATAATGTAATAGAGAGAGAGAAAGTGAAGAACCGAGATAATGTAAGAGAGAGAGAAAGTGAAGAACTGAGATAATGTAATAGAGAGAGAGAGAAAGTGAAGAAATGAGATAATCTAAGAGAGAGAGAGAAAGTGAATGACTGAGATAATGTAATAGAGAGAGAGAGAAAGTGAAGGACTGAGATAATGTAATAGAGAGAGAGAAAGTGAAGAACTGAGATAATGTAATAGAGAGAGAAAGTGAAGGGCCGAGATAATAATGGAGAGAGAGAGAGAAAGTGAAGGACTGAGATAATGTAATAGAGAGAGAGAGAAAGTGAAGGACTGAGATAATGTAAGAGAGAGAAAGTGAAGGACTGAGATAATGTAAGAGAGAGAGAGAAAGTGAAGGGCTGATATAATGTAATAGAGAGAGAGAAAGTGAAGGACTGAGATAATGTAAGAGAGAGAAAGTGAAGGGCTGATATAATGTAATAGAGAGAGAGAAAGTGAAGGTAGAGACCGAGGTCATGTAAAAGGGAGAGAGAGAGAGATTAAGGGAAAGACACATGTGAACACTGCAAAAAGCGAGAGATGGAAAGAACAAGGAAAACAGAAGGTAAGCAACTGGACCAACTGATAGGCCCACTTCGCACTGCAGTGTTGCTCTATGATTGTGGGGCAGTGATGATCAGTCACAAATAAATGGCTGCCCATATTAGCCTATAGACTACTAACTTGTAGCTTGGGAGCCAGAACCTTGCAATGTGGCTCACAGACTGTCTGAGGTCAGTGAGTTGGACAGGCTTGAAGTAGTCTGAGGTCAGTGAGTTGGACAGGCTTGAAGTAGTCTGAGGTCAGTGAGTTGGACAGGCTTGAAGTTGTCTGAGGTCAGTGAGTTGGACAGGCTTGAAGTTGTCTGAGGTCAGTGAGTTGGACAGGCTTGAAGTTGTCTGAGGTCAGTGAGTTGGACAGGCTTGAAGTTGTCTGAGGTCAGTGAGTTGGACAGGCTTGAAGTTGTCTGAGGTCAGTGAGTTGGACAGGCTTGAAGTTGTCTGAGGTCAGTGAGTTGGACAGGCTTGAAGCATGTCGCCTTACCTTTCTCTGCAGCTTCCAGTGCCACACTTCTCAGGCTCCTACCTGTGCTAGAAGCTACAGAGACTGGTAAGCCAGCACACCTTTTTGCTTTTTTGTCCAGACACTTAAAGTGGACCCAAACCCAGTATTTTGACTATCCTGGGTTTTGGTCCTTGCCCCCAGGAGCACCCCGATCGGGGATGCACTGCTGTGTGAAACCCCCTAGGCCACGGATACCAACTCACCTCCTCCTGGTTCTATGGCACATGCGCGGCCACTCGTCCAATCAGTGCACTCGTAGCCGCTGACGGCACATCGTCTAAGCCTTCATCTAAGGCGATCGGCTCTGAGCGCGCAGACGGCCGCATCCCCTGCTACCCTCTAACAGGGAGCGTTCCCGTGCCGGCCATCCACAAATGCCTGGCACAGGTACACGCCCTGCTAGAGGGATAGCGGCCGTGGCTTGCGCATGCAAGTTGGACCGGAAAAGAAGGTAAGTGTATGGGGTGACCTGGGGGCTTCACATAACAGGGCATCCCGACTTTGGATGCCCCGGGGGGAGGGAATCGATCCCGTGGGTTTTGATCCACTTAAAGAGGAAGTCCCTGGCCTTGGGCTGGGTATAGAAGGTGACAACATAAACTTATAGGTGCACTTTTTACTATATGTACGCCTAAAAAACACACACACCAGTACATGTTTTTAGGTCTACATATATGTGGGGAAAATCATAAAAATATTGTTTCACATCTCTGAGAGGTCCCAGCCCCTACATAAGACCCTTGTAACAAAAGCCCTCTTAGTAAGAGGAGAGGCCATTTGGCCGAGGAAACTGTCACTTGCCCAAGAAATATCCGTACATACAGGCAGTCTCCATTTCAAAGACCTCCTGCTGGCTTCCCTTACACCTTCGTCAGAGCGATTGGAATCATCCCGGCCATCTGGTTGGGAGACTGCATGACATGAAAGAGATCTCTCAGACAGCCAGACTCCACCCACCAGATGCACTGCAAAGGTTGGCACCAGAACTAGGGCCCTACGACTTTCCCAGCAAAAGTTATAAGCCCAAAAATCTTCTGGAGATTATTCTGTCTGGGGGCTGAAAGGAGGGGACAGCCCGTCTCCCAGAAAGGAGTGAGAGACCTGAGCATAAAAGGAATCTCCATGTTGGGCTTGGTGTCTATATCTAGGGGAAGGTCACAGAAACAACAATATGAACATACAATGGAATCACAGCATAGTAAGACAAGAGTATATACCAATGTATCAGAACAAAGATCGCATGGAAGTTACCAACGTTTCAGTGCTATCAGCCCTTTTCTCAAGGGCTGATGTTCATATTGTTGTTTCTGACTGTCTGTCTGCTAATTGAACAAGCTGTTTGTACTGTACTGAGATCTTTATGTATTCTTATTATGCCTTAACCCAAAAGATACAGACAACAGCTCTTTATCTAACCCTCAGGAGATTTCACAGCCATGACCTATTATTATAGGTAAAGATTTTACCTAGTCAGTTGTACTTGATTATTATATGTTACTGTTAATTCATCAGTTCTTCTCTTCTTACAAGGTCTGCTAAACCCCTCAGGATTATGTATCAGACTTTTTTTTGCACATTGAATTTGGCTGATTTGCATCCTTTTTGGGACTGAAGTTTGTATATATTAATTTATTGTATAATACACTTTATTAAAGGAGCAGTATCGTGAATTTTTCTTGGTGACATATTTAAATGGTACTTTGAATGTAGGTAAGAATTACAAATTTAGAAAAAAATGATGTGTGTGTTGAGCAGCTGGAGACTAATAGCTCATGTTTATGTCTGCTGAGTGTCGGAGCCCGACACTCTGGCCTGTTCCACGCTGAGGAGAGGGGGAAACAATGTATCAAAGTATCAGCTGTTCAGTGCTGGCAGCCGTCCAGCATAAGATAACAACATTGCAACATTGCCTGGCCAGAACTTATATATCTAAAACAGAGAGAAAAGCTCTAGAAGTCATTTAGCTGATTTTGACAGTTTTCCCTACATGTTGGCTCTGCTGCAGAATCTTTCAGTTCACCATTTTCTCTCTCTTTTCTCAACACATTTTTCCATATGATCTTTCTTTCAGCTTTGTGTGTTTTGAGCAAAGCCCAACCCAGGATTTTCACTATCTGGAGTTTTGTTTTGTGCCCCTAGGGGCATCCCGACTTGGGATGCCCTTATATGTGAAATTCCCAAGTTCGCCTGTGAAAACGTACCTTTCCCTGTCCCACAGCGCATGCGCGGGCTCTCATCCATCTCATCAGCGCTGTTTGCACGCAGATGGGGAGCCTGAGCAGTAACCTTCCTGGCCGCCCGGTCTGTCTAAATGACTATCTGCGTGAGCGCGCCAGAAAAATGGGGGGATCTGTGGTTATCCAGGGGTCGTTTCACACAGTGGGGCATCCCGATTTAGGATGCCCAAGGGGGAAGGTCAATGGCCGGGTCTTATAGACTTCAGGGTCGGCAACTCAGGGTTTTGTTCCACTTTAATACCTTTAGATTTTCCTGCACAGTTATTCAAAGAAGAATTTCAGTTATTTTCAGTCAGTTTAGTTTATTTTGTATAGATTTTACACATTTGAGTCACCTGGTCTCATAACAAAAGCAGCACCTCACACACACACAGCCGTTACCACTGATTACAGTGTCAGCCTCTGAGGTAAAGTGTTGCTAGGAGACCAGTGGGCTAAATGAAGCCCCCTATTCAGCAAATGGACTGAGCCATTGGCATTATACAATTTAAAAGAAAGGCAGATATTTTTTCCTTTTTCTATCGCCAGATTATTTATACACATGTTAGAAGCTATTGTGTGGCTATTTAATTATTTATCTTTTTTAATGCAAATTTCGCGATACTGCTCCTTTAAGCATAATCTCGTTTTGTGTGGCGTGCATCCTTCCAACCTTTATCTATTGTTCTAGTGTTTTGGGATTTTATGTAGCGACAATCCCAGGAAGGATTAGCACCCATCCTTTTGATTTTTCATACTGTAGTGTGCTATTACCATTGTTGTTAACATATTTGTTGTATTAGAGCCATACAATTAAGTCCCCCTATTCCAACACCTTTTTTAATGTTTTTTAAACTTTTGTCAGTCTTGTATATGTATATGTTTTCAATAAAGGCATGGTATATCAATTTTTAAACTGTGTGCTGCTCACTTTGATAAAGGCCTTTGGGACTGTGCTGGCAGCCCCACCACCTTTTGCGGGACAAAAAATCTTTTTTTAATCATTGTATTTTTGCTTAGTGTGCGCTCATCACAATAAAATATATAATTTAATTTGAGCTTGTTTTTTTTTGCTTTGATCGGAACATGTATGTCAGTGTCCCGCAGTTAAGTTACACGCTACTGCGCTGGTTTCGGGCCAGGTATTTCTCATTAACGGACAGGGATTAAGAAAGCGTATTGCGTGATTCCAGAGGCTGTGGCATCAGCTGGGCTCATGTAATACACCTTTGATCACAATATATTTAATAAAGATTTAAATATTTGGTTAGTATACTCTTGTATAAGGTTCAATGGTTGTTTTTGGATATTTGATGTGGATTTTGATGCATTAACATAAAAAAAAAACTTGTTTGTGGGTGGGGGCACTCTGCAAAGTAAACCGAAACTGGGATCTTGAGTGACAGGTCAGTCACCCAATTCTGTGCAGCAATGTGGTAACTCAAGTCCATGGCTACCATGCAGAGCCCCACACCCCCTGGCATCAGGGAAGAATTGCAGCAATATTATTATTTTAATGCTGGAATCAGGCTTTGCACAGGGGGAGGGCGGGGTGGCTGGGGGTTAAAGTTTTTCTATAATTATTTCATTTTCCACGATTATTTAGGCCCTTATTTAAGAAGGGATAGAGTCAGGTAGCGCCTGGTTAATGAGAGGTAGCGACAGATAGCGACTGGTCAAGCAGAATCTGTTTAGAGACTGGAATAGCGCCATGTAGCGTCTGATTCATCATTTTCACAGCCTCAGCGAACAGCGCCAGCGTTCAGCCTTGCACAGCACCAGGTATGACCTCTCGCTACCTGTCGCTCTCCCATACATTTCAATAGACGATCCTTTTCTCTGCTTGAAAACAGACTTTAAACACACCGCCTCCTGCGCTCTGGGCTTCAAACAACTATTTTTCAGCGCCAGAGATTTGTGAAGCTGTTTTTTTCCTGAATAAGGTGTGAGTCGGTCGCTATGAGCAGTCGCTAACATGCGCTCCCATACCGCGCTGTACTGGTCAAATAGAGACTCCTCACAATGTATTCAACATTACTGAACAGCGACTGAGTCGCTATAAAGTAGCGACTCACGGCCGAGCACTGCGACTACTAGCGGGCGCTCTGAAAATGCCTGCTACAGACGCTCATCTGTCGCTACCTGCTGCTAATGATAAATCAGCCTCCCCGAGTACTTTCCCCAGACCATTTTGTGCAGGGCAGTCACTCAAGTGTTCCGCTCGGACCCAAAGTTTGGGTCCACATATACATTTAGGGTTTGGATTCAGGGCCTGGACACGAACTTTGGCGGCAAGTTCGGCCGAACCCAAACTTCAACGGACCCGCTTGTCACTAGTAATGAGATTGAATTGAAGTGCCCACTGGAGTGTCCAGTGTTCGTATAATATGGGAGATGGTTTTCAATAGGCTTAAAGTGGACCAACACCCTCAAAAACGACATAACTCTATTCACTTTAATAGTAAAAGACACTTACCTTTTGATCACTGTTGGAGCCGTCTGTCCCTCGCTGCGCCTGGAATCTTCTGAATCCTCCGCCGGAAGTCCCGCTCTCCAGCTCTTGTCCGGTCATTAGCATATATTGTCCGGTCATTAGCATTTTTTGTCCGTCGCTGAGCTCTTCTTTCTTCTTGCGTTACTTCTGTCTGTGCTCCTCTTCTCATGATGTCATCCGGAGGCGTGGCCTCTCGCTGCTCTCCGGAGCGAGCGTAGTGCAGCGAGACCTGAGGCTGGAGTCGGTGGATTGGGTCACCGGGCGGGCCCTAAACATGACCGCTGGGAGACAGCAAAGGGCCCTGGCGGTGGAGGCGGCAGGTGAGGACGGTTGTGCGCGCCCCTACCCGCACCTATCTACCGCGCATGCGCGCGATTTTAACAGGAAGAGGTCAAAGGATCTCTTCCTGTTTGGGGGAAAATGAAGATGGTGGCCGGATTTTTAAATTATAGCGACGCACAGCGGGAGCATAACAGGTAAGTTTTTTTTCCCTAACTATGCTAATCGGGTCTTTCTGCTTATTTTGTATATTTTAAAAATAGACATTAAAAAAAAAAAGGGGGCAGGGTGTTGGTCCACTTTAAATCCCCCCTGGCTGGCCCTGTAATCGGTCGGCCACTAGGCTGCCCACTGTGTGTAACCCCGGGGTCACAGGTAATGTTGCCTTTGCCTGTGGCTCCCGCAAAGCTGTATTTGCCAGTGGTGGTATCCCCGGCATCCCTGTAGCTGTAGCGCACTCCCACGCCCGGCCATTTAGATAGGCTGGGTGCATGGGGGGTGCGAGCAGCCAGATGACTGCTGCATGTCACACAACACTTTTGAGATCAGCTAATTAGTGGGCGCTTTGTGGGCGTGGCCACGTTTTTTTAAAAAGCCGCGCCACTACCGAGTGGGACGCAGACAGGTTGGGTGAGGGGTTGTGGGGGCATGGGGGAACAGGAAGGGTTTTTTTTATGCTTTAAAATGCTATCATCCCTTTCCTTTCCTGCTATCCTGCTATCTTGGTTCTTTTTTAGGTACTCCACTATGAGCCTCCAGGGCAGGCTTACCCCCAACCTGGGGCATCCCGAACTGTATGAAACCCCCCAGAGTGCCCGATATTCTTTCCTTTCCCCCTGAGCCCATGGCGATTGCACAGCTGTCACCGGCATCACTCGCCTCCCTCCTCGACTGAATGGCTGTGCGGGGAGGAAATAATGCTGCTCGTAAGTGTGGCTAGGGATTCCGTTCATCTTCTCTAGCCACACATTAATATGCATGGCCGGAGAAGCTGATTGGACGAGCAGCCGCACCTGCTCCGTGGGTTTGAGGAGAAGGGAGTTCGCCCGGAGTTCTAGGGGGTATCACACAGCGGGGCCCCCCAAACCAGGGTGCCCCAGGGGAAAGGGCTAGAACCCAAGATAGAGAAATCCTGGGTTTTGATCCACTTTAATAACTAAATCCTTATCTAAATGTCTATCTCTAAGTCTTTTTAATACTGACCGCAGGGGGGTTCTAATCTTTCCTAATTCTAACTGAGCAGTCACAAACTGATACAAACCCACCATTTGTTAAAGCGGACGATCACCCTGAATAAGAGTCTATCTTAAATGTTTCCTACACCCTGTACATACAGATTGCCACATTAATCCGGACCTTCACCCTGAATAAGAGATAAGAGCCTATCTTATATGTTTCCCACACCCTGTACATACAGATTGCTCACATTAAAAATCATCCTTCCTGCATCTACTGCATGTTATGAGCCTTTAAACATCCAAGATGGCGGCTCATGCAGCATCAGGCAGCCTGCAAACAGGAAGTGTCCTTTCCCTGACCTCAGCTCTGCTCTGTCTATGCAAAGCACAGCTATAACCCCACCTCTGCACTTTATCCCGCTCTCCTCTCCTCAGTATGTGATGCTTCTGAGTCAAGATGGCGGCGCCCATATCCTAGAGTCCTGATCAGAGTTGCAGCCCGGTGGGGGAAAAATTAATTAAGTTAAGTAAGTGATTAAAAACTTAAAATATATTCATTTTAGATGCTGGAGAACAGTTTTTTTAAGGGTTTGGGCTTTTCAGTAAATCATGCTGAAGGTCCGATTTAAATAAATTAATATTTCTGTTGAGCAGCAAAAAATAACAACACAGCGATTCTATTACATTTATTATATTTATTACATCTATTACATTTATGTAGCTGTATTTTTTGAAAAGAAGGTGTCAGGTCCCGTGGGACGTCTTCCTTCCAATAAGTCAGCAACCCCCAATCTCCGCTGCTTTCTTCGCCTATAGCCAAGCCCCCGTTTGCCGGGACGCAGAATACGCCTCACCGGACACGGTTGCCCCCAGGACTTGTTAGCACAAAGGATGCTGACTTATGCAGGGGAAGGTGGACGAACCAGGAACAAGACTGGGTAAAGACAATCGGGCAGAAGTCATACACGGGAGATCAGTCCAAGGATGCACGGTACAGGAGGATTTAGATAGAAGAATGGTCAGGGCTAGCCAAAGGTCACACCAGGAGGTCAGAGATACGCGGTACAGAGGAGCAGGCAGGAATCGTGGGCAAAACAGGCAAGGTCGGTCCAGGCGGCAATCAGGAATGGTCATACACGGCAGGAATCGTAAGGAAAATAGCAATCACAATCACACCCAGCAGCACGCTATCACGGGCAAGGAACAAGTGCAGAGTGAGCAGCTTTATAGGAGTGATGGAACAGGAAGGGGGAATTGATTGGTGCAACTTTAGGAACCAGAGGCTGATTGCCCCATTCAAATTGCCAAGCTTGGGCTCATTGGCCCGGATCTAATTACCTCCGGCGGGCGCCCTGTGTGCAGCGCCGCCGGAGGGCATAAACAGCAGCATCAGACGCGCGCGCGCGTGTAAGGAGTTGCGCGCCAGGAGCGCGCCGAGATGGCCGTGGCGCGGCCGCTCCCGACGCCGCCGGAGAGGAGACCGCCCGAGCAGCCGCTCGCGACGGAAAGAGCCGAGCGGCTGCTCGTGGCGGAAACAGCCGAGCGGCGGCTGGGGAGAGGAGACGCCGAGCCACCGCCTGACAGAGACGCCGCCCAGCCCGCACGCTGGCCGAGCGGGAGCCCCCGACGTGGGACCGAAGGACAGGTGAGTGTACAGGGCTCGTGACAGAAGGGAATAGCTCAGTGATTCTATTACATTTGTGTATTTTTTTCCCAGAATGAAAGAAGGGAATCGCTCAGGTGACCCAACATGTGACAACAGAACCGACTTGCTAATGGTGGCACCAACATGTGTCCATCGGTTTGATGGCGTTTGACAATGTGAATCCTGGTAGGTGTCATGGCTGTCGGATGGCTCCTCCCCTCTCCTCCTCTTTAGAAGAATGATTTGGAATTACAGAAGGCTTATAGGACGTTCCCATTGTTGATCAGCTCTCCAGCATTGTACCTAAACAACACAACTAGGATATGCACAGCACAGTCCCATATATTAGGTGCTAGCCTGTGGGATAAAAATCCTTGTAAACTGAACTACACTCCTAGGTGGGACTCCAGGGCTAGCCCACCACCATATCCTCATAAATCAGGCTGCAGTGCACACTACTGCACAATTATATACTATTTATTGATCTAATAGAATTCCATGTGTATATCACATATATGACAAAAAACATCACATTACATCATAAAAAACACATAATTAAAAACCCAAAGTGGGGAGGAACATATGGGCTTGCATATTCATATACTATCCATCAATATCACACCACCCAATTAATTCAATTTAAATATAAAGTATGGCTCTCAAATATAAAAACATACATATGCTGATGCTAAGAAGATAAAGTGCTAAGTGCCAGTGCAGCCTATCAAAGACAAAGTGATTGAATTATATTAACTATAAAGCAGTGCTACTCAATAAGCGAGTATGAATAACTTAAAACCATTAATAATATAAATACTGTGCAAATTAACAAAGGAAAAGTGCAATGAAAAAGTGCCAAGTGCCTAAGTGCAATCGGGGAGGCCGATTCATTAATAGCGTCAGGTAGCGACAGTTGAGCGACTGTAGCGGTATTTTCACAGCGCCCGCTAATAGTCGCTGTGCTTGGCCGTTGTTCGGTAGTTGATAGCGGCTCAGTCGGTGTGCAGTAATGTTGAATACTAGGTGACGAGTCGCTATTTGACAGGTTCCGCGATGTATGGGTGCTCATGATAGCGACTGGTCAGAGCGACCGGCTCCAACCATATTCATCAAAAAATCAGGCTCCAAAAATCCAAGCGCTGTGAAATGCATGTTTAAACCCCAGAGCGCTGGAGGCGATGTGTTAAAAGTAGTTTTTTAACCCCCAAACAACCATATTTTTGGAAACCAAAATATATATTTTTTTTTTAATAATTTAGTAATATGAATACATTAATATCAGACCTGTAATATCAATTCTGCACAAATTTTTTTTTTTTTAACTTAAAAAAATTATCTAACATTGCAGAAGTGGTCACAGAATTTATATAACAATAATATAATATAATATAACAATTAATTATTAATATTTAAAGATTGTTCCATTGAAATGCATTGGGGAGCGCCAGGTAGCGTGAGGTCATACCTGTCGCTGTTCAAGGTCGGACGCTGGCGCTGTGGGCTGAGGCTGGAATAATGATGAATGAGTGGCTATATGGCGCTATCTCAGTCGCTAAGCAGGATTGGCTTGATAAATGTGTGATTGTGGTGGGGAGCCGGCGTTCTCGTGGCGGTGACCGTCATTACCGGCCGCTCACCAGTCGCTACCTGTCGCTATTCCTTCATAAATAAGGGCCAAAGTGATTGAATTATATTAACTATAAAGCAGTGCTACTCAATAAGCGAGTATGAATAACCTAAAACCATTAATAATATAAATACTGTGCAAATTAACAAAGAAAAAGTGCAATGAAAAAGTGCCAAGTGCCTAAGTGCAATCTAAATCCCTGTGCAGTGATACTATACATCTCCATCAGCATCAGCTATACATGTCAATATAAGCCATTAATGCATGATCTCTGAACAGTCACTATGTTCAATAACGCCCTTAGTCCTCCCCACTTACCTCACCTACGCGCTGCGTGGTTTAAAACCACTTCACCTGGGTGTTTTTTATGATGTAATGTGATGTTTTTTGTCATATATGTGATATACACATGGAATTCTATTAGATCAATAAATAGTATATAATTGTGCAGTAGTGTGCACTGCAGCCTGATTTATGAGGATATGGTTGGTGGGCTAGCCCTGGAGTCCCACCTAGGAGTGTAGTTCAGTTTACAAGCTCTCCAGCATTGACCTTCCTGACCTTTTGGAAGTTAAAAACAAGCCGGGATCACAAGTTGAGTCTTGAAAATGTATTTCCATAGTATGAGTGTAGAGTGCACCATACTATGAGTGTCTCAACATGGTCAAATAAAAAGGAAATGAAAAATAAAAAAAATAGTATGTACATGGGAGCATATTCTAGCTCATATGTGCTCCACATATCTTTGATTAGCTCAAATGTCCATTTGAACCAGACCTTCACCCTGAATAAGAGCTTATCTTATATGTTTCCCCCCCTGTACATACAGATTGCTCACATTAATCCGGACCCTCACCCTGAATAAGAGCCTATCTTATATGTTTCCCCCTGTAAATACAGATTGCTCACATTAATCCGGACCCTCACCCTGAATAAGAGTCTATCTTATATGTTTCCCCCCTGTACATACAGATTGCTCACATTAATCCGGACCCTCACCCTGAATAAGAGTCTATCTTATATGTTTCCCCCTGTACATACAGATTGCCCACATTAAAAATCATTCTACCTGCATCTACTGCATTTTCTGAGCCTTTATACATCCAATATGGCGGCAATTGGCATCTCGGGATGTCTGCAAACAGAAAGTGTCTTCTGACTGTGCCTCTCTGCAATCTGGGATTGCTGTGCTTTTCCTGACCCAGCTCTGCTCTGTCTGTGCAAAGCACAGCTATAACCCCTCCCCCTGTACTTTTGTCCTGAACAGGAGTAACATAAGCATAACACGAATAAGTAACTAACAAAGTAAAATATATTAATTTTAGATGCTCGGGAATAGTTTTTTAAGGGTTTGCACAGGCCCCCCTTTGGTGCCCATCTGACCTGCAGCACCTGGGGCACATGCCCCCCCTGCCCCCCTCTAGATACACCCCTGCGTCTGTTAATGACAAGCACGGCTTTAGCGTGCTCGTCAATGTCCCCCGGCAATCTCGCAGCTCAGCGAATATTTCGGCTGCCCATTGCATCCCATTCATGGGCACTACGCAGATGCGAGATCGGGGGGCGCACGCAGCTGTCCATCGGAAAGGTCACCTGGAAACCGAGGGTAAATAATGCCCTACTGTCACGAGTCATTTACCTCACTTCCAGGACATGCCCGAGTTCCGGCCGTTGCCTTCTGCTCGCAGACGCTTCCGGTTCGAGCGGCGCCTTCCCAGCTCACTCTCTCACTGCCCGTGATAGCGTGCTGCTGGTTGTGATAGTACCTGTGATCCTTGTTCGTTTCCGTTGCCGACCTCATCTTGTTTGACCATCCCGTGACTGCCACCGGGACCGACGCCTGCCCGTACCCTAACCACGAACCCATCTCATCCCGAACCTGTGACCTCCCGGCTTGACCCTTGGCTTGACCTCGACTCTTCTCTGTCTCTCCCTTTGGTGCAGTGCTTAGTAAGGACTTATTACCCCTGTATGACCCCGGCTTACCCGACGTCGCCCAGTCTTGCCTCTGGTTCATCCACCTTCACCTCTGTAAGTGCTATGATGTCCGGCAAGGTGTGTAAAGCGTCCTGGCAAACGGGGGCTTGGCTATAGGTGAAGCTAGCAGTGGAGATTGGGGGTTGTGGACTTACATAGAAGGCGGGTGTCCCACAGGGCTTGAGATAATCACGGGCACGGAACTCTCGTTGGAACGATCCAGCTCTCTGCAGTCAATTTAGAATTGGGCTCTCAGAGAGCATTAAAGATGCCTTGGTTTCCCCCAGCCCAGGAACCTGGACAAGTATATGCAGGTAGCCATTAAGGTGGACAGGCGTCTCAGGGAATGATGACTAGAGAGAGTTAAAAACCAAAATTGGAGTTTCCCCCACCAAGAGTCCTCTCCTATGGGTGCCACCTCCTCCTCATCAGCACCAGAGAAGCCCATGCAACTCGGCACGACTCGCCTCTCCCAGACCGAGAAAACGAGGCGTCGGACACAGGGCCTAGACATGGTTGAGGGAACGCGTCTAAGCGACCAGTTACCTTCCCCTCATATTAATAAATTGCTTTTGCCCGCCACGTTTTTTTGGGGGACCTCCAGGAAGTCTGTTACAGTGGGGCAACTGGGAACTTTTTGGATATGTCCCTAGTATCCACTCTGGTTTATTCCATTGATCCTTTTAGAAAATCCCCTTCATGTTCTGGCGGTTAATAATGAAACTATGATGGGGGGATTGGTTTTATATAAAACCCCTCTTTCTAAATAATTTGTGGGTTCCTCTCATTCCGAGGAATTATAATTTCTCGTCTTAGAATGTCCATTCACCACAGTAGTCCTTGGGTTCCCTTGGCTAAGGACCCACAACCCTGTCATTAATTGGGAAACTTGTCTAGGTGGAGCTTGTTTTGTTTTGACCACTGTTTCTGTACTGCCCTTAGGACGACCCATGTCTCCCTTGAGGAGGTACCTCTGCCTTATGCTGATTGGGCAGAAAAGTCAGCTGACTCGTTACCTCCTCATATGGCCTATGATTGTCCCAATGAGCCCTAAGGTTACCTTATGATAAAACACATTACCACGTATTGGGGCAATCAGCCCACAGGTAGCTGGGCCAATGAGCTTGAGTTTCCGCCCCAGCCAATCCCGTCCACTTCCAGGCTTTATAGGTGTTCCCAGCTCACTCTCTCACTGCCCGTGATAGCGTGCTGCTGGATGTGATAGTACCTGTGATCCTTGTTCGTTTCAGTTGCTGACCTCATTTTGTTTGACCATCCCATGATTGCCGCCTGGACCCGTACCCTAACCACGAGCCCATCTCATCCCGAACCTGTGACTCCCGGCTTGACCCTTAGCTTGACTTCGACTCTTCTCTGTCTCTCCCTTTTGTGCAGTGCTTAGTAAGGACTGATTATCCGTGTATGACCCCTGTCGCCCATTCTTGCCTCTGGTTCATCCACCTTCACCCCTGTAAGTGCTACGAAATCCTGGGGGCAACTATGTCCGGCGAGGAGTGTAAAGCATCCTGGCAAACGGGGCTTTGGCTATAGGTGAAGCTAGCAGTGGAGATTGGGGGTTGTGGACTTACATAGAAGGCGGGTGTCCCACAGGGCCTGACACCTACAGTAAAACCAGAGGGAGGGCAGCAGATCGGTGAGGCTTGGGGGGGGGGGGGGGGGGTTAACCTCCCCTGATTTTCCTCTTTAAAACAAATCTCACAATTACATTGTAACATAAATCTCAGATGATTCGCTCTATTTTAAACCTTTTGGTAATCAGCACTTGGGATGACATAAAAGCTCCTGGGCTTATGGAATTGTCAGAAAGAAGCATACTTACACCTTTATCACTCCCGACTTTTTGACAGGTTGACAAGGTCAAGAATTTAGGCCTGCAGTCGTCAGGGGTCAATGGGTCATGTGACTGGAATGCAGAGATTTTAGACGAGAAAGTATGATATTGTCCAAAAGACAACACAAATGGGCCCCCAGAAAAGCCCCACCAGTTTTGCACCTTTAAATATGCAGGTGACACCCACTAATTAATGTAAACAAAGTACATTATTGATACAATCTCATATTGTTTGTAATGTTTACTGAGCACTCTGAGTCGTTTCTGATCTGGGACATGTTTTTTGAGGTATTTCTGATACACTTTTTTAGTGGGTATTAGCACATTTTGCACATTTAGTGGTAGGTTATCAGGTAAAATTGATTTTCATGTATCTTGATAAGGGTTATTTATAACCATGATTTCGTGGTTTTTGTGATAGTGATCCTTTAAGTCTTAAGCGTATTTAGCTAAATTCTCACAAAACGGTAGTGTTTTAGGAAGTGTCCTAGTTGTGTGTCACACATCAGGTTCATAGCAGCAGGCAAGGGCTGGTTTTAGCGGTTTGGCAGTAAGTGCCAGGGTTTATATACTTCATCCTGACGCGTTTCGCCTTATGGGAGTCATCAAGGGGGTTGGGTGTGTGTGGTGTGCAACTTAGGGGGTTATTCATGAAGGGATAGCGCCAGGTGGCGCCTCATAGCCGCAGACAGTGTCTGGTGAACGCCGGGCGCTGTATGCAAAACCACATTTATGAAAGCGAATCTGGTGAGCAACTGTAACAGCACCATGTAGCGTCACATGTATTATTACAGGCGGCTCAGTGTATAGCACCGGAGCTCTGGCTCCCAGAGCGCCAGGTATTACCCATACATTTCAATGGACGTTCCTTTTCTTCTGTTCAAACAGGGTTTTTTGTTTTTAACTTTTTTTCCTCTCAAATAATTGTGTCTCCTCTCCTGGCCTAGAAAAAGTCATTTTTGAAAACTTTTTGGATTTTTTATATTTTTTTATGCAGAATTGTCATTACAGGTCTGGAATTAAAGTATTAATGTCACAGTGTTACACTAATGTCATTCCATGTGTTTTCACTTTGTTACCGGTAGATATGTGTTCAAAAACAGACTTTAATCACACAGCGTCTGCCGCTCTATGCTATAGCGACCAACATACATCACATTCATCAATGCCAGGTTACTACAGCGACTGAGGTGCTCTGTTACAACGACGATAGCCGATCACAGCGTCTACTAGCGGTCGCTCTAAGCACCGCTATACAGACGCTCATCTGCCGATACCTGGCGCTAGTAATGAATCAGCCTCCCCGTATGTTGTCTAGATGAAAGAAGGGTATGGTTACTAATTATATTGTAAGTAGGAGTTATCAGTAGTACAGTGATGTAGGGATTATGGTGGCCGAGCTTGGGTAAGCATAGAAGTTTCTACTCAATGTAAAAAATTGGTTGGGGGGGGACTAATGAACCCAGGAAGTGGTTTAGGCTCTGTTCACACCTCTGCGCTTTATCTGCATCATTGCGTTGTGATGCAATGAAGTTTCAACGTAGAGGAAACACTGTACATTATTCTAGATTGGCATCTGCATTGCGCAATGCATTCAAAAAAGCTTTGCAGACACATTTTTCAGCACATTGTTGTAACAGTGCAGGTCAATAAAAGTCTATGGCAATGCAAATGCAATGCAAGTATACCTGCATTGTGTTTGTGTTACCATTTGCTTACTATGCAAAAAATGTTTTTCTTTTAACGCAACACAAACACAATGCATTGCTAATGCATCAAAAGCGCAGTGCAATGCCCCTCTTAACGTGGACCAAAACCCAGGATAGTCAATAGTTTTGACTATCCCAGGTTTTGGTCCTTTCCCCAGGGGCGATCGTGTGAAACCCCCCAGGACGACGCAGCCAACTCTCCATTTCCCGGTCCCATGGCGCGTCTAAGAGCAGCGACTCTGATGGCCACATCTCCCGCCTCGCTCTAACAGGGAGCGTGCCATTCACAAATGCCTGGTGCAGGCACACGCACTGCTAAGGGAAGCGGAGGATGTGACCGTCAGAGTCGCTGGTCTTAGACGCGCGTCGTGGGACCGGGAAGAGGCGATCTGAGGGGTTTCACACAGCGGGGCACCCCCGATAGTCAAAATCCTGGGTTTTGGTCCACTTTAACGCAATCTGAAAAGGTGTGAACAGAGTATTGTTTATCTTCAGATTGGTTGTCATTTAATGAAGGTTGATCAAATTGATCAATGGTGTTTTTTGTCATGTCGTTGCTCAGGTAGGTAGTAGTGTAGTTCGCAGGAGGAAGAGGTTAGGGGAGCAGATTGGGTTAAGCAGAGGTTGTGGATATTAGTGAGTATAAATAAATGGTTAACCAATGACTTGCTTAGCAGCAGCTTCTCATGGGTGCGGTGGCCAGGGCTGGATTTTAGTTAAGGCCTAAGGGGCACACGCCCAGGGGCCTTCACCCCTTGAAATAACCAGGGGGGCCCCACCACTAGTTCCAGAAATGTCGATAAATTCTTGCAGTAGCAGCATTTACACAAGACATCAGGTCGATATCCACGATCTACAGCAAGATGTCCGCCTTGTTCACTTGAATGGGCTGACAGAAGCGCGCACAGAGAAGGGGACGCAGCTTTGTGCACCCCCTGTGCAGCTGCCACACGTGTCCTGGTGACAGCTGTGGATTCCGAGAGAGGTAAGACATTTTTTCAATGCTGGGGGGCATGCATATTAAAAAGGACCCAAAGCCATGGCCCAACGGCCCTGAAATCTACAAGATTCCAAGGTCGCTGGATTTCCTCCCCCCCCCCCCAGGCAGGGCCGGATTATGAGGGGGGCTCAAGGGGCGTGAGCCCTGGGGCCTCCACCACTTGCGCTGCAAAGGGGGCCTCCACCAACCTTTGGGTTATGTTCTGGTCCAGGAGGCTTTTCAGTCTTTGGTCTGACAGGCTGCATGGTCAGCAACAAAGCTATCGGTGCCTGGGCAAGTCTTTTTTTGTTTTTGCAAACCTGCAGCCAAAGCCACCACGGGGCAGGATGGAGAGTGATGGGTGCAGAGCTGTCACTGCACATAAGCCATCAAGCACAGCCGCTGGCAGCTCAATGCAGGGAACCAGCCGGGCGACTACACTACCCCCCACCCAGAATGGCAAAGCAGGAGTTCCCGAGCAGCACGCACCCGCACAAGGGGGGCACAAGGGACTCGATCTGATGTTCCAGTAAGTAGTTGGGTGCCAGACAACCACCAATCAGTTACTTGGCTGGACTATTATTTTAAATGAAAAAAAAATACTGTATCTGGGGCCTCCACCAGATTTTGTGCCCAGGAGCCTCCACCACACTTAATCTGGCCCTGTCCCCAGGGCATCCAGAATCGGGATGCCCCTCTGTATGAAACCCCCCCCAGGTTGCCCGGAAACTCACCTTCTTTCCCAGTCCAACGGCGCATGCACGAGCTACGTTTGTATCTCCGCTATCCCTTTAGCAGGGCACGTGCCTTCGCCATGCATTTGTGAATGGCAGGTGTGGGCACGCTCCCTGTTAAAGGGTAGCTGTGGATGCGGCCACCAGTGCACTCAGATCTGCTTGTATTAGACGAGCTCCTGGACGCAGGGGCATGAGCAGATCCGAGCGTGCGCTGGACGAGTGGCCGCGCACCTTGTAGGACCAGGAAGAGGTGAGATGGTTGGGGTGACCTGGGGTGTTTCACAAAGCGGGGCATCCCCTGGGGGCAAGGACCAAAACCCAGGATAGTGAGAATGCTGGGTTTTGCTCCACTTTAAGAGGAGAACTACATCATGGGAGTCCCCACCAGACTTTCTGTCCAGGGGCCTCCACCACACTTAATCCGACCCTGGTGGTTGTGTAGCCCTCACGTACCGGGGTGTCCGACACGTGACGGCAGGGAGCAGGTTCTTCTGGGCCCAGGTGTCCGATGTGTGTGTTGTAGGTAAGGATTAGGGTTTCAGGGAAAGGTAAGTACTCACTGGTGCCGCTTGGAAAGATGTACAGCAGTCCAACTGTTGAAAGCAGAGTTCCTCTTTATTTATCCCACAAGCAAACGGCAAACACGGAACAAGTACATGTCTTCCAGTTACATCTCTGGTTCTGTCCAATATCAGGTACAATCATCAGCATTGCTTCCATAGAGAATAATGATCTACGTTGGAACCTCTCCTTTCTCTCTCTCTTAGAGTCTGTGCTCCTGCTCCTTACAATTCAAATGGTTAGAACAACATGATCTACACTGGGTTTGGGTTGGGGGCTTCCCTATATCCCTTCTCACTACCTTCCAGAACCTTCTATCACATGTTCGGCCTCATGTCCGACATCTGATTGGATGGTTGGTAAACCCTCTGACCAATCACTAGCTTTCAGTTGTAAGTATGTTACTAGTCTATCTCCTGTTATGACTAACAACCCTTCTGACCTCATCCTTCTAGAATGTTCCCCAGTCTAGTCTATGGACCAGGTTAGCCTATGGCCTAAACTCACTACTGCCATCTACTGCCATCAATGTACTTAAATGGGTAGAAACCATAAAAGTGAATTCATGTATGGTTAACTCTATTTAAAGGATTCTTATTAGTTGATTTAAGTGTGTCTAGTTATTACCAGGTCCCTACACTTGCTCCTACTGTGATAGGTACTGGGTGACCAGCACGGGGAGGGCAGACTGAGATGGGACTAGACCACAAATGTGGATGGACAGGCCTGTGAGGTGGTAAAGAAGGAGCCAATGGTTGAGGACTACCCACCATCATGTCATTCATATGTGTGTACTCGGTTGGCAACTTCCAGAACGAAGCATGGGGTGCACAGGAGGTTTCTGAGCACTGGGCCGGGAGATAGCTGCACCGGGGGGCAGGAAGGTAAGTATTATTTATTTTTGTTTGCCTTTATAGTCCCTTTAAGTGTGACACATAGGCCCAGAATCGGTCTCAGGTCCCACATTCCTTTGCACCACACCTGCACCTTCTTCTCACTGCTGCCTGTACAAAACACTCCCTGGATGCAGGTACCAGTAGACATTCAACTTATTTCTGTCATCTGCCAACTATTCAGATGCCTAAGGTGAAATTTAGATTCATGTGAAAAGCAACAAGGTGTCCTTCTTGTTATGCCGAGCAAACGCTCTGATATATGTTGCTGCTAAGGTCAAGGCAGTAGAGTCTTTCATTTGAACAGTTACACCTTCACCGGAATGTACCAGGTGGGTGAGGCGGATGATCTCAGTTTAGGTGCTAACTTCTATCTGTCTGTACTTCAAGGTTCACCTTCAAATAAACCCCCGCACAGGAAGCAATTCAGTCCCTAAGCACTTGATGGCCTCCGGTGCAAAGACTATTGCCCAAGCCCAGCAGACTACTGAGTCACTTGGAAACGTAGCTAGGCTTTGTGGCACCCAGGGCAAAGATTCGAAATGCCCCCCCCCCACCTGTGCTCAGGCCCCCCTTTGGTGACCCCCTGACCTGCTGCACCCAGGGCATGTGTTCCCCCTGCCCGTCCAGCTACGTCCCTGACTCCTCCATTAGGTGGGGCCAAAAACCAGCCCCAGAACCCACTGGCTGCCGCCAGGCTATGACCAGCCCGCAAGCTTCTGAACCCCAATAAAAATGCATCTCCTGTCTTAGGGTACGGCGAGGCACCGTTAATTTGGGCATCACTCTTAGGTGACTCATATTTTGTATTTTGCATATTTTGAACTACATTATCTTCAGCACTTTATTTAGCACTAGAGCACTTTGTTTCTGAGACATCAGAATCATGTTTGCACATAATATATATATTTATTAGTGATGAGCGAGTAGTATTCGACCGAGCCGGTATTCGATCGAATACTACGCTGTTCGTCATACTCGATTTCGATCGAGTACAGCGGCGATGGCGCACTCACAATTCGTTTCCCCTCCCACCTTCCCTGGCGCGTTTTTTACACCAATCACCATGCAGGGGGGGTGGGACAGGTCCTGGGAGGACGCTGGCATCGCGAAAACGGCGTCTACACGCATTGGCTGGAAAGACCATGTGACCTCGAATATACAAAACTCAGCACTTCCTCTTCGTCAGCATTAGCAGCTTGAACTTAGTGAGGGACAGACGCTCACAGCAGGGCAAGACAGGCTGTCGCTGGCAGGGCCCCAGAAGCTCGGAATATCGCTTTTACCACCATCTATACCAGCTACCAGAAGACAAGACAGTCCTTAAGAGCCCTTATTAGGGCTGCTACGCTGAACAGTATATAGCTCATATTCTATGTAGTCAGGCAGGGCCCCAGAAGCTCAGAATATACCTTTTACCACCATATATACCAGCTACCAGAAGACAAGACAGTCCTTAATAGCCCTTATTAGGGCTGCTACGCTGAACAGTATATAGCTCATTTTCTATTTAGTCAGGCAGGGCCCCAGAAGCTCAGAATATACCTTTTACCACCATATATACCAGCTACCAGAAGACAAGACAGTCCTTAATAGCCCTTATTAGGGCTGCTACGCTGAACAGTATATAGCTCATTTTCTATTTAGTCAGGCAGGGCCCCAGAAGCTCAGAATATACCTTTTACCACCATATATACCAGCTACCAGAAGACAAGACAGTCCTTAATAGCCCTTATTAGGGCTGCTACGCTGAACAGTATATAGCTCATTTTCTATTTAGTCAGGCAGGGCCCCAGAAGCTCAGAATATACCTTTTACCACCATATATACCAGCTACCAGAAGACAAGACAGTCCTTAATAGCCCTTATTAGGGCTGCTACGCTGAACAGTATATAGCTCATTTTCTATTTAGTCAGGCAGGGCCCCAGAAGCTCAGAATATACCTTTTACCACCATATATACCAGCTACCAGAAGACAAGACAGTCCTTAAGAGCCCTTATTAGGGCTGCTACGCTGAACAGTATATAGCTCATTTTCTATGTAGTCAGGCAGGGCCCCAGAAGCTCAGAATATACCTTTTACCACCATATATACCAGCTACCAGAAGACAAGACAGTCCTTAAGAGCCCTTATTAGGGCTGCTACGCTGAACAGTATATAGCTCATATTCTATGTAGTCAGGCAGGGCCCCAGAAGCTCAGAATATACCTTTTACCACCATATATACCAGCTACCAGAAGACAAGACAGTCCTTAATAGCCCTTATTAGGGCTGCTACGCTGAACAGTATATAGCTCATTTTCTATTTAGTCAGGCAGGGCCCCAGAAGCTCAGAATATACCTTTTACCACCATATATACCAGCTACCAGAAGACAAGAGAGTCCTTAAGAGCCCTTATTAGGGCTGCTACGTTGAACAGTATATAGCTCATATTCTATGTAGTCAGGCAGGGCCCCAGAAGCTCAGAATATACCTTTTACCACCATATATACCAGCTACCAGAAGACAAGACAGTCCTTAATAGCCCTTATTAGGGCTGCTACGCTGAACAGTATATAGCTCATTTTCTATTTAGTCAGGCAGGGCCCCAGAAGCTCAGAATATACCTTTTACCACCATATATACCAGCTACCAGAAGACAAGACAGTCCTTAAGAGCCCTTATTAGGGCTGCTACGCTGAACAGTATATAGCTCATTTTCTATGTAGTCAGGCAGGGCCCCAGAAGCTCGGAATATCGCTTTTACCACCATCTATACCAGCTACCAGAAGAGAAGACAGTCCTTAAGAGCCCTTATTAGGGCTGCTACGCTGAACAGTATATAGCTCATATTCTATGTAGTCAGGCAGGGCCCCAGAAGCTCAGAATATACCTTTTACCACCATATATACCAGCTACCAGAAGACAAGACAGTCCTTAATAGCCCTTATTAGGGCTACTACGCTGAACAGTATATAGCTCATTTTCTATTTAGTCAGGCAGGGCCCCAGAAGCTCAGAATATACCTTTTACCACCATATATACCAGCTACCAGAAGACAAGACAGTCCTTAATAGCCCTTATTAGGGCTGCTACGCTGAACAGTATATAGCTCATTTTCTATTTAGTCAGGCAGGGCCCCAGAAGCTCAGAATATACCTTTTACCACCATATATACCAGCTACCAGAAGACAAGACAGTCCTTAATAGCCCTTATTAGGGCTGCTACGCTGAACAGTATATAGCTCATTTTCTATTTAGTCAGGCAGGGCCCCAGAAGCTCAGAATATACCTTTTACCACCATATATACCAGCTACCAGAAGACAAGACAGTCCTTAAGAGCCCTTATTAGGGCTGCTACGCTGAACAGTATATAGCTCATTTTCTATGTAGTCAGACAGGGCCCCAGAAGCTCAGAATATACCTTTTACCACCATATATACCAGCTACCAGAAGACAAGACAGTCCTTAAGAGCCCTTATTAGGGCTGCTACGCTGAACAGTATATAGCTCATATTCTATGTAGTCAGGCAGGGCCCCAGAAGCTCAGAATATACCTTTTACCACCATATATACCAGCTACCAGAAGACAAGACAGTCCTTAATAGCCCTTATTAGGGCTGCTACGCTGAACAGTATATAGCTCATTTTCTATTTAGTCAGGCAGGGCCCCAGAAGCTCAGAATATACCTTTTACCACCATATATACCAGCTACCAGAAGACAAGAGAGTCCTTAAGAGCCCTTATTAGGGCTGCTACGTTGAACAGTATATAGCTCATTTTCTATGTAGTCAGGCAGGGCCCCAGAAGCTCAGAATATACCTTTTACCACCATATATACCAGCTACCAGAAGACAAGACAGTCCTTAATAGCCCTTATTAGGGCTGCTACGCTGAACAGTATATAGCTCATTTTCTATTTAGTCAGGCAGGGCCCCAGAAGCTCAGAATATACCTTTTACCACCATATATACCAGCTACCAGAAGACAAGACAGTCCTTAAGAGCCCTTATTAGGGCTGCTACGCTGAACAGTATATAGCTCATTTTCTATTTAGTCAGGCAGGGCCCCAGAAGCTCAGAATATACCTTTTACCACCATATATACCAGCTACCAGAAGACAAGACAGTCCTTAAGAGCCCTTATTAGGGCTGCTACGCTGAACAGTATATAGCTCATTTTCTATTTAGTCAGGCAGGGCCCCAGAAGCTCAGAATATACCTTTTACCACCATATATACCAGCTACCAGAAGACAAGACAGTCCTTAAGAGCCCTTATTAGGGCTGCTACGCTGAACAGTATATAGCTCATATTCTATGTAGTCAGGCAGGGCCCCAGAAGCTCAGAATATACCTTTTACCACCATATATACCAGCTACCAGAAGACAAGACAGTCCTTAAGAGCCCTTATTAGGGCTGCTACGCTGAACAGTATATAGCTCATATTCTATGTAGTCAGGCAGGGCCCCAGAAGCTCAGAATATACCTTTTACCACCATATATACCAGCTACCAGAAGACAAGAGAGTCCTTAAGAGCCCTTATTAGGGCTGCTACGTTGAACAGTATATAGCTCATATTCTATGTAGTCAGGCAGGGCCCCAGAAGCTCAGAATATACCTTTTACCACCATATATACCAGCTACCAGAAGACAAGACAGTCCTTAATAGCCCTTATTAGGGCTGCTACGCTGAACAGTATATAGCTCATTTTCTATTTAGTCAGGCAGGGCCCCAGAAGCTCAGAATATACCTTTTACCACCATATATACCAGCTACCAGAAGACAAGACAGTCCTTAATAGCCCTTATTAGGGCTGCTACGCTGAACAGTATATAGCTCATTTTCTATTTAGTCAGGCAGGGCCCCAGAAGCTCAGAATATACCTTTTACCACCATATATACCAGCTACCAGAAGACAAGACAGTCCTTAAGAGCCCTTATTAGGGCTGCTACGCTGAACAGTATATAGCTCATATTCTATGTAGTCAGGCAGGGCCCCAGAAGCTCAGAATATACCTTTTACCACCATATATACCAGCTACCAGAAGACAAGACAGTCCTTAATAGCCCTTATTAGGGCTGCTACGCTGAACAGTATATAGCTCATTTTCTATGTAGTCAGGCAGGGCCCCAGAAGCTCAGAATATACCTTTTACCACCATATATACCAGCTACCAGAAGACAAGACAGTCCTTAATAGCCCTTATTAGGGCTGCTACGCTGAACAGTATATAGCTCATTTTCTATTTAGTCAGGCAGGGCCCCAGAAGCTCAGAATATACCTTTTACCACCATATATACCAGCTACCAGAAGACAAGACAGTCCTTAATAGCCCTTATTAGGGCTGCTACGCTGAACAGTATATAGCTCATTTTCTATTTAGTCAGGCAGGGCCCCAGAAGCTCAGAATATACCTTTTACCACCATATATACCAGCTACCAGAAGACAAGACAGTCCTTAAGAGCCCTTATTAGGGCTGCTACGCTGAACAGTATATAGCTCATATTCTATGTAGTCAGGCAGGGCCCCAGAAGCTCAGAATATACCTTTTACCACCATATATACCAGCTACCAGAAGACAAGACAGTCCTTAATAGCCCTTATTAGGGCTGCTACGCTGAACAGTATATAGCTCATTTTCTATGTAGTCAGGCAGGGCCCCAGAAGCTCAGAATATACCTTTTACCACCATATATACCAGCTACCAGAAGACAAGACAGTCCTTAATAGCCCTTATTAGGGCTGCTACGCTGAACAGTATATAGCTCATTTTCTATTTAGTCAGGCAGGGCCCCAGAAGCTCAGAATATACCTTTTACCACCATATATACCAGCTACCAGAAGACAAGACAGTCCTTAAGAGCCCTTATTAGGGCTGCTACGCTGAACAGTATATAGCTCATTTTCTATGTAGTCAGGCAGGGCCCCAGAAGCTCAGAATATACCTTTTACCACCATATATACCAGCTACCAGAAGACAAGACAGTCCTTAAGAGCCCTTATTAGGGCTGCTACGCTGAACAGTATATAGCTCATATTCTATGTAGTCAGGCAGGGCCCCAGAAGCTCAGAATATACCTTTTACCACCATATATACCAGCTACCAGAAGACAAGACAGTCCTTAATAGCCCTTATTAGGGCTGCTACGCTGAACAGTATATAGCTCATTTTCTATTTAGTCAGGCAGGGCCCCAGAAGCTCAGAATATACCTTTTACCACCATATATACCAGCTACAATAAGACAAGACAGTCCTTAATAGCCCTTATTAGGGCTGCTACGCTGAACAGTATATAGCTCATTTTCTATTTAGTCAGGCAGGGCCCCAGAAGCTCAGAATATACCTTTTACCACCATATATACCAGCTACCAGAAGACAAGACAGTCCTTAAGAGCCCTTATTAGGGCTGCTACGCTGAACAGTATATAGCTCATTTTCTATGTAGTCAGGCAGGGCCCCAGAAGCTCAGAATATACCTTTTACCACCATATATACCAGCTACCAGAAGACAAGACAGTCCTTAAGAGCCCTTATTAGGGCTGCTACGCTGAACAGTATATAGCTCATATTCTATGTAGTCAGGCAGGGCCCCAGAAGCTCAGAATATACCTTTTACCACCATATATACCAGCTACCAGAAGACAAGACAGTCCTTAATAGCCCTTATTAGGGCTGCTACGCTGAACAGTATATAGCTCATTTTCTATTTAGTCAGGCAGGGCCCCAGAAGCTCAGAATATACCTTTTACCACCATATATACCAGCTACCAGAAGACAAGACAGTCCTTAAGAGCCCTTATTAGGGCTGCTACGCTGAACAGTATATAGCTCATTTTCTATGTAGTCAGGCAGGGCCCCAGAAGCTCAGAATATACCTTTTACCACCATATATACCAGCTACCAGAAGACAAGACAGTCCTTAAGAGCCCTTATTAGGGCTGCTACGCTGAACAGTATATAGCTCATATTCTATGTAGTCAGGCAGGGCCCCAGAAGCTCAGAATATACCTTTTACCACCATATATACCAGCTACCAGAAGACAAGACAGTCCTTAATAGCCCTTATTAGGGCTGCTACGCTGAACAGTATATAGCTCATTTTCTATTTAGTCAGGCAGGGCCCCAGAAGCTCAGAATATACCTTTTACCACCATATATACCAGCTACCAGAAGACAAGACAGTCCTTAAGAGCCCTTATTAGGGCTGCTACGCTGAACAGTATATAGCTCATTTTCTATGTAGTCAGGCAGGGCCCCAGAAGCTCAGAATATACCTTTTACCACCATATATACCAGCTACCAGAAGACAAGAGAGTCCTTAAGAGCCCTTATTAGGGCTGCTATGTTGTACAGTATATAGCTCATTTTCTATGTAGTCAGGCAGGGCCCCAGAAGCTCAGAATATACCTTTTACCACCATATATACCAGCTACCAGAAGACAAGACAGTCCTTAAGAGCCCTTATTAGGGCTACTATGTTGAACAGCATATAGCTCATATCCTATATAGTCAGGCAGGGCCCCAGAAGCTCAGAATATACCTTTTACCACCATATATACCAGCTACCAGAAGACAAGACAGTCCTTAAGAGCCCTTATTAGGGCTGCTATGTTGTACAGTATATAGCTCATTTTCTATGTAGTCAGGCAGGGCCCCAGAAGCTCAGAATATACCTTTTACCACCATATATACCAGCTACCAGAAGACAAGACAGTCCTTAATCCCTTATTAGTGCTGCTATGTTGAACAGTATATAGCTCATATTCTATGTAGTCAGGCAGGGCCCCAGAAGCTCAGAATATCGCTTTTACCACCATATATACCAGCTACCAGAAGACAAGAGAGTCATTAAGAGCCCTTTTTAGGGCTACTATGCTGAACAGTATATAGCTCATTCTAGCTATATACACACTGCACACAACGGCTGCTTTAGTGAGGGGTAGCTGCTGCTGCTGGAATAGGGACAGAAAGACTTCAGTGGTGTATTAGCACCTATATACAAAACTATATACACTCTGCTCAAAACGGCTGCTTTAGTGAGGGGTAGCTGCTGATGCTGGAATAGGGACAGAAAGACTTCAGTGGTGTATTAGCACCTATATACAAAACTATATTTTGCACTACTGTTTTGTGTCCTCTGTGCCAACAAAACCTTGTTATATACCCGGTGCGTATAGGCACCATTTCACCTTCTGGCAGTATACGGCTGTATAGCCAGGTGTTTTTCTTAAAAATATTTTTATATTTGGCACTACTGTTTTGTGTCCTCTTTACCAACAAAACCTTGTTATATACCCGGTGCGTATATAGGCACCATTTCACCTTCTGGCAGTATACGGCTGTATAGCCAGGTGTTTTTCTTAAAAATATTTTTATATTTGGCACTACTGTTTTGTGTCCTCTTTACCAACAAAACCTTGTTATATACCCGGTGCGTATATAGGCACCATTTCACCTTCTGGCAGTATACGGCTGTATAGCCAGGTGTTTTTCTTAAAAATATTTTTATATTTGGCACTACTGTTTTGTGTCCTCTGTGCCAACAAAACACTGTTTTATACACGGTGCGTATAGGCACCATTTCACCTTCTGGCAGTATACGGCTGTATAGCCAGGTGTTCTTAAAAATATATTTATATTTGGCACTACTGTTTTGTGTCCTCTATGCCAACAAAACACTGTTTTATACACGGTGCGTATAGGCACCATTTCACCTTCTGGCAGTATACGGCTGTATAGCCAGGTGTTCTTAAAAATATATTTATATTTGGCACTACTGTTTTGTGTCCTCTGTGCCAACAAAACACTGTTTTATACACGGTGCGTATAGGCACCATTTCACCTTCTGGCAGTATACGGCTGTATAGCCAGGTGTTCTTCTTAAAAATATTTTTATATTTGGCATAACGCGTGGTCAAAAAAGTAAAACGTCTGAAATGCGGAGGGCTAGCGCAAAGGGACGTGGACGAGGACGGGGGCGCGGAAATGCTGGTGGGGGCACAAACCGCGTTGAAGCCAGTGGGGATACAATGCGTGCTGGTGAGGGGCAGCCAGCATTACGCTCATCCAGCTTCCCTGCCTTTATGGGACAGTTATGCGGGGGGCGGGGTACACCTCTGTTAAGGCCTGAGCAGCGTGAACAGGTGGTGCAATGGATGGCCGATAACGCTTCCAGTCACTTGTCCACCACCCAGTCATCCACACAGTCTCACTCTGACCCTCCTTCCTCCCAACCTGGCCAACAGAGTCAGCCCAACCTTGACCCCTCCCAGGACCTCTTTTCGGGTCCTTTTCCAGATGTGCTGCAAGAATCCCAGGAGCTAGCAGAGGAATTTGTTTGTAGTGATGCCCAAACACTTGAGTATCCGCCATCTGCTAGTGATGTGGACCCGGAACCAGCATCTGCTATCATGAGCGATGCCATCAAGGGAGGCTGTTGGAATGTCCAGTGGGCAGGAGGAGGAGCAGAGAGAGGAAGTGGAAGAGGAGGTGGTGGACGACGAAATGACCGACCCCACTTGGACAGGGGTGATGTCCAGCGGGGAAAGCAGTGGAGATGCGGTCTGCGCATCACCGAATAAGGCAGCAAGAGGCAGAGGACAGTCCAGAGGCAGAGGACAGTCCAGACAGAGAAGGCAGGCCACAGCCAGCAGGGCCGAAGCTCTTCCCGGCAGCAGGCAGTCGCGCGAAGCTCCCCCATCGAGGCCTCGTACTTCTGTGGTGTGGAGATTTTTTAACGTTTGCGCGGATGACAAACTGAGCGCGGTTTGAGCAACCTGCCACTCAAAACTGAGTAGGGGCTCTGAGAAGAGCAATCTGACCACCTCAGGCATGCGCCGTCACTTGGAATTCAAGCACTGGGCTGAGTGGGAGAGAGCAAACGCAATACAAACTGCGCCCCGTCTTGCTGCCACTGCCTCTTCCCCTTTGTTGTGTGCTGCCACTGCGGTCCAGACCTCCAGCCAGGACACCTCCACATCTGCCTCTGCCTCGGCTACTTTGGGGCCTTCTCCTTCAGCCCCACCTTCCCCCGCATCTTCGTCTGCACCTTCCATCTCTTCGTCCCATCAACTGTCCATCTCGCAGGCGTTCAACCGCAGGCGGAAGTACGCCTCCAGTCACCCCCAAGCCCAAGACTTAACCTGCCTCATCTCCAAACTGCTGGCCCTGGAGATGTTGCCGTTTAGGCTTGTGGAGACGCAGGCCTTCCGCGACCTGATGGCGGCTGCCGCACCTCGCTATTCCGTCCCTAGCCGCCACTATTTTTCCCGGTGTGGCGTCCCCGCCCTGCACCAGCACGTGTCGCGTAACATCAGGCGGGCCCTGAGGTACGCAGTCAGCGCAAAGGTCCACTTGACCACCGACTCGTGGACAAGCGCTTGCGGCCAAGGACGCTACATCTCTTTGACGGCACACTGGGTGAATGTTGTGGAAGCGGGGACGGGGTCGCAAACAGGGACGGCCTACATACCACCCCCGCCCAAGATTGCCAGCACGGGTTCTGATAGACCCCCCTCCTCTTCCTCCTCCTCCTCCTCCTCTGCCTTAACATCGCCCTCAGCCCCTAGCTGGAAGCGTTGCAGCACTGGCGCGGGGAGACGTCAGCAGGCGGTGCTTAAGCTCATCAGCTTGGGCGACAGGAAGCACAGCGCCGCAGAGGTGAGGCACGCCATATTGCAGCAGACAGAGATGTGGCTGTCGCCGCTGCAGCTAGGACCAGGCATGGTCGTGTGCGATAACGGCCGTAACCTGGTGGCGGCTCTGGAGCTTGCAGAACTCAATCACGTACCATGCCTGGCCCACGTTTTTAATTTGGTAGTACAAAAGTTTCTAAAGACTTACCCCAACCTGGCAGAGCTACTGGTCAAAGTGCGGCGCTTGTGCGCTCACTTTCGGAAGTCAACTGTAGCTGCTGCTAGCTTAAAAAAAATCCAGCAACGCCTCCATTTGCCTCAACATCGGCTGTTGTGCGACCTGCCCACTCGCTGGAATTCCACCTATTGCATGTTGGCCAGGGTGTGTGAGCAGCAGAAAGCATTGATGGAGTACCAGATGATGCATCCACGCGTGCCTCCAACTCAGCTCCCTCAGTTTGCCAACCACGAGTGGCCATGGATGGCAGACATATGCGATGTATTGCGTATCTTTGAGGAGTCCACTAAGAAGGTCAGCAGCGAGGACGCTATAGTGAGCGTAACCATCCCGCTCCTATGCGTCCTTAAAGAATCGCTCATCGCAATAAGGGAGAACGCATTGCACACAGAGGAGACGGGGGTAGGAGGAGACGCAACGCAGGTAGACAGTCAGACCACACTTTTGTCTGCTGCTCGGTGGCAGTTGCAGGAGGAGGAGGATGAGGAGGAGGAGGACAACGTGGAGGTGGCTGTGGAAGAGGATGCTGGCGGCGAGGGTAGCAGTCAGGCTGTGTGCGTCCCATTGGTTCAGCGCGGATGGGGCGGAGAGGAGGAGGAAGAGGAGGAAATGGAAAATGATCCTTCTGGTGGGGGCAGTGAGATCATGCCTACTCAGAGTCTGGCACACATGGCTGACTTCATGCTGGGCTGCTTTTCCCGGGACATACGTGTTGTCCGGATATTGGAGAACAAACTATACTGGGTCTTCGCACTCCTGGACCCCCGGTATAAAGATAACTTCTCCTCTTTTATTCCGGTAGAGGAGAGGACGAATCGATTACTGGAATACCAGAGGGAACTCTTGCAGAACATGATGCAGATTTTCCCACCCAGCATCGCTGGCGGCAGAGAGGAGAGTGTCTCCCAGAGTCTGACAACATCGATCAGGCCCACAGCCACCAGGGGAACACTCTCCAAGGTGTGGGACACGTTCATGTCACCCCCTCGTGCAACTTCCATCACTGCGGGGCCCGCTATCAGCAGGAGGGACAAGTATCGGCGGATGTTGCGGGACTACCTGGCAGACCACACCCCTGTCCTCCCCGATCCCTCGGCGACCTACACTTACTGGGTCTCCAAGTTGGACACGTGGCTGGAACTGTCCCTGTACGCCTTGGAGGTGCTTGCCTGCCCTGCCGCCAGCGTGCTATTAGAAAGGGTGTTCAGCGCAGCCGGGGGCATTATAACCGATAAGCGCAGCCGCCTGTCAACCGACAGTGCCGACAGGCTGACGCTAATCAAAATGAACAGCAAGTGGATTGACCCGGACTTTGCTTGTACAACAGTGGAAAGCAGCCAAGAGTGAAGTGCCATCTGTATGAAGTGCCATTTCCTCCTCCTCCTCCTCCTCCTCCTCCTTAACCGCCGTAGAATTGCTGTATTAATAAAAAAAAATTATGGCTCACCTCTTGGGCTTAATACAATCAATTTTTAAGAGGTCTCAGCTCGTGGGACTCCACACAATTTTTAAGAGGTCTCAGCTCTTGGGACTCCACACAATGTTTGAGAGGTCTCAGCTCTTGGGCCTCCACACAATTTTTAAAAGGTCTCAGCTCTTGGGCCTCCACACAATTTTTAAAAGGTCTCAGCTCTTGGGCCTCCACACAATTTTTAAAAGGTCTCAGCTCTTGGGCCTCCACACAATTTTTAAAAGGTCTCAGCTCTTGGGCCTCCACACAATTTTTAAAAGGTCTCAGCTCTTGGGCCTCCCCTACTGCTGGGGTGACACACTGTAACAAACCTCCTCCTGTAAGCTTCCCCTACTGCTGGGGTGACACACTGTAACAAACCTCCTCCTGTAAGCTTCCCTGACTGCAGGGTGCCACACTGTAACAAACCTCCTCCTGTAAGCTTCCCCTACTGCTGGGGTGACACACTGTAACAAACCTCCTCCTGTAAGCTTCCCTGACTGCTGGGGTGACACACTGTAACAAACCTCCTCCTGTAAGCTTCCCTGACTGCTGGGGTGACACACTGTAACAAACCTCCTCCTGTAAGCTTCCCCTACTGCTGGGGTGACACACTGTAACAAACCTCCTCCTGTAAGCTTCCCTGACTGCAGGGGTGCCACACTGTAACAAACCTCCTCCTGTAAGCTTCCCTGACTGCAGGGGTGACACACTGTAACAAACCTCCTCCTGTAAGCTTCCCTGACTGCTGGGGTGCCACACTGTAACAAACCTCCTCCTGTAAGCTTCCCTGACTGCTGGGGTGACACACTGTAACAAACCTCCTCCTGTAAGCTTCCATGACTGCAGGGGTGCCACACTGTAACAAACCTCCTCCTGTAAGCTTCCCCTACTGCTGGGGTGCCACACTGTAACAAACCTCCTCCTGTAAGCTTCCCTGACTGCAGGGGTGCCACACTGTAACAAACCTCCTCCTGTAAGCTTCCCCTACTGCTGGGGTAACACACTGTAACAAACCTCCTCCTGTAAGCTTCCCTTACTGCTGGGGTGCCACACTGTAACAAACCTCCTCCTGTAAGCTTCCCTGACTGCTGGGGTGACACACTGTTACAAACCTCCTCCTGTAAGCTTCCCCTACTGCTGGGGTAACACACTGTAACAAACCTCCTCCTGTAAGCTTCCCTGACTGCTGGGGTGACACACTGTAACAAACCTCCTCCTGTAAGCTTCCCCTACTGCTGGGGTAACACACTGTAACAAACCTCCTCCTGTAAGCTTCCCTGACTGCAGGGGTGACACACTGTAACAAACCTCCTCCTGTAAGCTTCCCCTACTGCTGGGGTAACACACTGTAACAAACCTCCTCCTGTAAGCTTCCCTGACTGCAGGGGTGACACACTGTAACAAACCTCCTCCTGTAAGCTTCCCTGACTGCTGGGGTGCCACACTGTAACAAACCTCCTCCTGTAAGCTTCCCTGACTGCTGGGGTGACACACTGTAACAAACCTCCTCCTGTAAGCTTCCCTGACTGCTGGGGTGACACACTGTAACAAACCTCCTCCTGTAAGCTTCCCTGACTGCAGGGGTGCCACACTGTAACAAACCTTCTCCTGTAAGCTTCCCCTACTGCTGGGGTGACACACTGTAACAAACCTCCTCCTGTAAGCTTCCCTGACTGCAGGGGTGACACACTGTAACAAACCTCCTCCTGTAAGCTTCCCTTACTGCTGGGGTGCCACACTGTAACAAACCTCCTCCTGTAAGCTTCCCTGACTGCTGGGGTGACACACTGTAACAAACCTCCTCCTGTAAGCTTCCCCTACTGCTGGGGTAACACACTGTAACAAACCTCCTCCTGTAAGCTTCCCTGACTGCTGGGGTGACACACTGTAACAAACCTCCTCCTGTAAGCTTCCCTGACTGCAGGGGTGCCACACTGTAACAAACCTCCTCCTGTAAGCTTCCCTTACTGCTGGGGTGACACACTGTAACAAACCTCCTCCTGTAAGCTTCCCTGACTGCAGGGGTGCCACACTGTAACCAACCTCCTCCTGTAAGCTTCCCCTACTGCTGGGGTGACACACTGTAACAAACCTCCTCCTGTAAGCTTCCCTGACTGCAGGGGTGACACACTGTAACAAACCTCCTCCTGTAAGCTTCCCTTACTGCTGGGGTAACACACTGTAACAAACCTCCTCCTGTAAGCTTCCCTGACTGCTGGGGTGACACACTGTAACAAACCTCCTCCTGTAAGCTTCCCCTACTGCTGGGGTAACACACTGTAACAAACCTCCTCCTTTAAGCTTCCCTTACTGCTGGGGTGACACAATGACACAAGAGGACATGTCTGACCACATATCACACACACACACACACAATGACAATTAGGGGTGGGGTCTATTTATTTTCCCCCTTGCCTATGCCATCTGTGGTTGTCATTAGGCAACGTGATTTTAAGGGGTGCAGAATTTTGTTCTTCTTTTTTGTACAGTTTGGCTTGGGGTCCATGGCAATGTAGAGGAAAGAAGGTTTCCTTGTCTTGTCTCACTTTACGTAGAAGTAATATTGTGTTTGGAGTGTATTGTTGAGAGGCTGTGATAGTGGCGTAATAGTGCGACTTGGGCGCGTTATATGCACCCAGACATGCTTCCCCTGCTGTCCCAGTTGCATTCCAGCAGTGTTGGCATCATTTTCTGATGTTTCAGGGTGGACTTGGTGACCTCCAAGTGGTCGAATTGAGATTTCCAAGTGTCGAGCATTTTTTTCCCATAGACTATAATGGGATTCGATATTCGGTCGAGTAGTCGAGTAACGCGGTCTATTCGAATCGAAATTCGAAATTTCGAATATTTCACTACTCGCTCATCTCTAATATTTATTAATTTGTGGTTAGGATCTAGCTCAAGAAAATTCTTTTGTCTTTTTGGCTTTTGTCTTGCCCGGGGGTGGTCTCCTGCTATGGAATCATGTATGCTTGTAAATTGATGTTTTTTATGATGTAGTGAATGGGATTTTATTATTTTTATTAATACATTTTATTTGGATGAATTTGATTTAATTGTATTTATTTAAGGGCTCTTTGGTGCCGCAATTAATTGCATTTGTATTTGGATTACTTATAAAGGGAATCACTCCCAGCACATAGAGTAAATAGTTTTCAGGTGTCTTTGTCAATTCCCAGGAGAGGTTATAGCATTGAAGTGGCAGAACATGGGCAGGGGTGGATCTTAAAGTTCCTGTCTGAGCAAAATGAAAAAAGAAAAACAATATCTACTCACATGCAGTCCAGTGCAGCTGATTCACCCTATAACTGTAGTTTAAAAACTTACTAACAATGACCCAGCGGTCTGGAGCCGAGCAGCCACCCCCTTGTGTCAGTCACAGTAACTGTACCGAAAAATAGAAGCACTCTGAGAAGTTCCAAACGTGACTGTATTAAAGTTGGCCATTACCCAGAATTGACTATCCTGGGTTTTGGTCCTTTACCCCAGGGCAAACTCGAACACGGACTTCACAAGCTTCCCTTAGCCAATAACATCAATAGCATCACTGATCCTGGATCTCCATTTTCATCCTGCGGTGGGTGCCTTGACAATATTTTAAAAAGAAAAAAGGGCCCGTCAACTTTCAAACCCTGAAAATCCCAGCCTCTATATCAGGTGCGCCACCTGGAAGCCCGAGGTTTAGGGAGCTAATGTTTTTTTTTGTAAGTAAAAAGAATACATTTGACCAGGAGCATACATAGGTTTCACAAAGTCAGAGTGCCCCCCCCCCCCCCCACAAAAAGACCTAAGCCCCAGCAGCAGATTATCTGCAATGCAGCACAGGGACCGTGGCCTTGATTTGTGAGTAAACCAGACAGTTAGAGACAGGTTCAGATTGGCCTTTTGGATTACCATGGAATCCCCCATGTATGACCCTGAACTGGGGGGGGGGGGGGCTGAGTTTGGGCACTGTGTTATAGCAAATAATTCTAATACTCCTGGTGGTCCTTAGAAACTGGCACAGACTTTGTTCTCAATGCCCTGTGGGGCTTGATGAAGTCCATTTCTTCCTGGGGTGCTTGTTTCTCCAAGTTCTGCGGGGAAACTATGTGCTGACATCATATGTCCGCCCTGCAGAACCTGCGGTGATTTTTGTATACAACCAACACTGCGTAGGTCTGTGACCCCAGTCTGATGCCGTGGTCACAGGTGCTGCAAGAAGGACCCCCTTCTGCCATGGGCCTGGTAGCAGTTGCCTCTCCTGCCTCTATGCTATGTACACCCATTAATTTGACCCAAATACCTCAACTAAGGTCTGGCTGAGTCAAACAGGGAGTATTTGGGTCAAGTACAACTATGACCCCAATCCCAAGCCCATTACTAATTATTAGCAATCAGGGGTCAGTACCTGAATTTCAGCCAACCACCTGTTTCCAGGCTTGTGCGGTGTCGCGTAGCAGCATTACTAGGCAACTTTCAGCAGAGCTTCCTGTAAAGATCTACTGCCACGTCACCTCTGGCACCACATGTCTGGCAATGGCAAGCATGAGCGGACCCAATGGCCCTGAAACAATGTGACGTTGATGGTATTTTCTGACTGCAGCAGTGTTTCAGTCACCCCTTGGGTTTTGGGTTCCTGTTGCTGGCCTCTATTACATCTTGATCATTACCGACCTCTGCTACCACTGCTTATTGAACAGGCATCCTGGATTTCTCCCACCATGTCAGCAAAGTGGAATATTTAGGTGTTCCCAGAGATTTTGAGGGGACAGAGGGACTGTCACACCGAAAAGTGGGACATATGGTCACCTGGTCAATTTACCCCTGACCAACCCCTTGCAGATTGCATATCAGCATTGAAAGCTCACATGACCGGCCCTTTGCGACCAATGAACATGGAAGCCTGATTCCTGAGGTTGGGCAGGCAGCACTGAAATCTGATGGTTGCAATAGACATAGGAAACTCCTTGGGAACAAGTCTGCAGCCTAGAGCGTAAGTCATGTATTTCCATGTGTTTACCATCCCTTTAAAGTGGACCAAAACCTAGGATTTTGACTATCCTGGGTTTTGGTCCTCCCCCCCTAGATGTGAAACCCCCTAGATCGCCAAAGCCAACTCACCTCTTCCCAGTCCTACGCGCATGCGGGGCCACCCGTCCAATCAGCGCGCACGAAACCACTGACATCACGTCGTCTAAGGCCAGCGGCTCAGAGCGCGCTGACGGCCGCATCCCCTGCTACCCTCTAACAGGGAGCGTTCCCGTGCCGGCCATTAACAAATACCTGGTGAGGGCATGCGCCCTACTAGAGGGATAGCGGTAATGCGGCCGCGGCTCATGCATGCACTGTTGGACTGGGAAACAAGGTAAGTGTATGGGCCGACCTGGGGGGTTTCACACATCAGGGCATCCAAATTTTGGATGCTACTTCCTGACTACATGTCATTCCGTCCACATTGCTGACCTCTGCTACATCCTGACCATGACTTTGTTTCTGTGCCCATAACCATGAGTGCCCTGTCTTAACCACTGCTGTCCAGGGCCACGTCAGGTAGGCCCTGAAAGCAGACCTTCACTCTGAATAAGAGCCTATCTTTTATGTTTCCCACACCCTGTACATACAGATTGTCCACATTAAAAATCATCCTACCTGCATCTACTGCATGTTATGAGTCTTTAAACATCCAAGATGACGGCTTATGGAAGCCGCCATCTTATCAGGCAGCCTGCAAACAGGAAGTGCCTCCTAACTGTGCTGCTCTGCATTCTGGGATTGCTGACCTTTACCTGACCCCAGATCTGCTCTGTCTGAGCAAAGCACAGCTAAAACCCACCCCCCTATACATTATCCCACTCTCCTCTCCTCAGTAAATGTGATGCTTCTGAGTCAAGATGGCGGCGCCTGTATCCTAAATTCCTGAACAGAGTTGCAGCCCAGTGGGGGAAAGAATAATAAGTTAGTGACTAAAAACGTAAAAAATATTAATTTTAGATGCTGGGGAACTGTTTTTTAAGAGTTTGGGATTTTCATTAAATCACGCTGAAGGTCCGGTTTAATTGTGGCCTGAATCATGGTATGTTCTTTGCTTTGGTGACTGTATAATGTACATTCTAGCGTTACACAAGGAAGGTCCATGCTTAGGCTTAAAGTGGAAGAAAGCCATTAAGGCACATGCAGCCATCAAAGCACCACCTTCCCCCAGATCGGGGTGCCCCACTGTGTGAGTCCCCCGAGGGGCGCCACAACACTCACCTGCTTCCAGGCTCCCTCACAGATGTAAACAGTATCCAGGATAGTCAAAATCCTGGGTTTTAATCCTCTATAAAGACCCATCCAGGCAGCAGAGGTTAACAAAGGTGAGCAACATGTATAAACTGATAGACAAGAGTGCACCCTGCAGGTAAATTTCTATGAGGGATCTGAGTGGAGGCCAGCCAAAGTCTAGTTGAGTATATTATATAAAGTGTTGCTTGGAGTTCTGCCATATTACAATTGTGCTGCGTATTTTTATAAATTATCTCCATGATATTGGCTAGATATATATGTTTTAGTGAACACAGGGGCAGACTGGTTAAAGGAGCCACAGAAAGAATACCCCATGGGTCATACTGCTTTGGGTCTGGTTGGGCTGGCAACTTACCAACCTGTGCCAGAATTCATTCAATCACTCGCTCCCGGGGAGGCCGATTCATTAATAGCGCCAGGTAGCGACAGATGAGCGCCAGTAGCGTGATTTTCACAGCGCCAGCTAGTATTCGCTGTGCTTGGCTGGGGTTTGCTTGTTGACAGCGACTCAGTCGGTGTGCGGTAATGTTGAATACGGGCTTAGGGGTCGCTGTTTCACAGGTTCAGCGTTGTATGGGTGCGCCTGACAGCGAATGGCCAGAGCGAACGGCTTGCTGCAGATTCATTAACAAATCACGCTCCGAATTTTTTCGGGCTGTGAATTCCTTGTTTAAACCCCAGACCGCTGCCGGCGATGGATTTAAAATAGTTTTTAACCCCCAAACAACCATATTTTTTGACTGTAAAATTATACAAGTTTTTATAAACATTTTGTAATATGAATACATTAATATCAGACCTGTAATATCAATTCTGCACAAAATCATTTTTTTTTTTTTTTACCTTGAAAAAAAATCCTAACATTGCAGAAGTGGTCACAGAATTTTTGGCCTTTAAAAAAATAAAAAAACCATTAATAGCAATTAATTATGATTAGTTAAAGATTGCTCCATTGAAATGCATTGGACATCGCCGGGGAGCGACAGGTCATACCTGGCGCTGTGATGGGATTAGCAGCGGCGCAGTTCGTTGCAGTCGGCTACATGACGAATCCTGCGCTAGCTGTCACTCTCGCCGCCGCTAGCCTCATTTAGCTTGATAAATGCGTCATTGTGGCCGACGCCGGGCGTACTTGAGTCGGTAGCCGCCGTTAGCTGGCGGGACCTGGCGCTCGTCAGACACTACCTGGCGCTATCGCTTGATGAATAAGGGCACAAGTCTCTTCCAACCCCTTCCTTTTGCAGTACTTGTCCTCATTGTACACCTTGTGGTTGGCTGTGGGGACCATACCTATCCCTTTCAGCAGTATCTGCCCCTACAATACTAAAGCTTCAGTACCATTTCTTTAAGAGTGTCCATTTCTACCCCTGCCCATGATCTGCTCCTTCAGTGCTATGGTCTCAGCTGATAAACTGACACTTTTTGACAGGCTTAAGAGCACCCTGAAGGCGTGGTGTAGCCTCTGAGTGGAGCTAAACTCAACTTGCAACACCTTTCCAGTTAGGATCCAGATCTGAAAGGACCCTAAACCTTCTATTGCCTCCTGTGAACCCCGACATTTAACATTAAAGGCTTTCCTGACTCTCTCTTTACTATTATCATACTACTTAAAGTGGACCAAAACCCACAGCGATCGGCCCGGGAATCTCATAGATCGGTTCCCTCCCCCTGGGGCATCCAAAATAAGAATGTCCTTCTGTGTGAAACCCCCAGGTTGTCCATACACTTACCACGATCACATCCCCACTATTCTCGCCAGGCATTTGTAAATGGCTGGCGCGGGCACGACCCCTGTTAGAGTGTAGCGGGGGATGCAGCCATCAGCGTGCTCGGAGCCGCTGGCCTTAGATGGAGGCTTAGCGGCTCTAAACGTGCTGATTGGATGTGTGGGCACCCCCGTTTGGGGGAAAGGAGCAAAGGATAGTCAAAATCCTGGGTTTTGGTCAACTTTAAGAGCACCCTGAAGGAGTGGCCTAGCAGCTCATGGGCTGGCCAGGCCATTGATGATTTTCCACCCAAGTCTGAGCTAAACTCAACTTGCAACACCTTTCCAGGTGGGATCCAAATCTGAAAGGACCCTAAACCTTCTAATGCCTCCTGTGAACCCCACATTTAACATTAAAGACTTTCCTGACTCTCTCTTTACTGTAAAATTGGTAAAACTAAAAAACCCTGGTCACCCGGATTTTATTATCATACTACTTAATGAGGTATATCGTGAAATTGTTTATGTTTATGATTATATAAACACGTCTAATGAGCTAATGGGAGGAGGGGTCACTTATACACCTGAACTGAATAAATCTCCCGCCAAGCTTATGGTTTTCTTCTCCAGGTAGGAATAACATCCAGGGGTGTCACCTCTGATTTCCTCTTCCTTCCATTAAAAGAAAGAAAAACAAGCCTGGCTGGATATTACTTGATGCTGGGTGTATAAGTGACCCCTCCTCCCACCATCCAGAAAATGTATATGGATTTTTTTTAAAAATTTTCTCAGATCCTGTACCTGCCTTTGGTATTTGTCATATGTGTGCACAACGTTGGCATAAACAAAGAATTTTAAAAAAGGACACTTAGTAAACTGACCACATTGCAGGTCAATGGGTTTGGCAGGGGGTGGTTTGGGGTGTGGCTTATCCAATGGCTTTTGAGGAAACAAATATCTGCAGCATTTGATGTTACTCCTCTGTGTGCAAGTAGGTGTAGCCCCGCCCCCTGGACAGCTGCTTAAAGTGGACCAACAGGCAGGATTTTCACTATCCTGGGTTTTGGTCCACTTATGCGGGGCACCCCCCGCTGTGTGAAACCCCCCAGAACGCTCAAAAAAACGAATCTCACCCAGCTCCTACACGAGCGCTCGTCCAATCAGAGCACTCAGAGCCGCTGTGGTATGTACGGACAAACGACGAACAACCACAGCGGCTCTGAGCACGCTGGAGGCCGCCTCTCGTGCTTCCTTCAAACAGGGAGCGCGCCCGCATTGGCCATTCACAAACGGCCGGCTAGAGAGAAATGCGAGAGGCGGCCGCGGCCCACGCATGTGCCGTTGGAACGGGGAGAAGGTAAGGTTTGTGGGCGTCCTGGGGGGTTTCACACAGCGGGGCATCACGATTTTGGATGCCCCGCGGGGAGGGAGTTGATCGGCCCGGGAATCTTATAGATTTCCAGGCCGATCAGCCATGGGTGTTGGTCGACTTTAAAACACAACTTGAATATCTCTGGTGCATCATGGATGTTCGGCCTCATGCCCGACATCTGATAGGTGGCTCTCTAAACCCTATAACCTAATCTTTCTAGTTATAACTATGTTAACTACCTGTTATGACTAACAACCCTCCTGACTTCACCTTCTAGAACAATCCCAATTATAGCCTATAGCCTAATGTTAGCCTATGGCCTAAACCTACTACTGCCATCTTGAGTCTAATTTAGGGTACGGCACTCCCAATGCACTTCCATTGGTAGAAACCACAAAAGAGCTTCATGTATTGTTAACTCTATTTAAAGGAGTTCAAATTAGTTGACTGACATGTTCCTAGTACTTAGGTCCCTATACTTACTTTCTATTCTTTTACCCACTGGGCTGCAATTCTGTTCAGGACTCTAGAATACGGGAGCCGCCATCTTGCCTCAGAAGCATCACATACTGGGGAGAGGAGAGGGGGCAAAAGTGCAGGGGCAGAGTTATAGCTGTGCTTTGCAGCGCCAGCGACAGAGCAGAGCCAGGGTCAAGAAAAAGACAACAATCCCAGAATGCAGATCCGCACAGTCAGAAGGCACTTCCTGTTTGCAGGCAGTCTGAGACTCCATGTGCCGCCATCCTGGGTGTTTAAAAGCTCATAAAATGCAGTAGATGAAGGTAGGATGATTTTTAATGTGAGCAATCTGTATGTACAGGATAAGATAGGCTCTTATTAAAGGTGAAGGTCCGGTTTAAATGCCCATCTTATCTGGGTCTCCCCCTGAAGCCACAGAAAGGTACTTAGCACCAGAGGGAGGCGTGAGTGGGGGTTCAAGAAGTGAAATGCAGAGTCCGCAGGTGGAGCATGCATACGGGGCTGTCAAATGGACATGAAGATTTGCATGCTGGAGGTGGATCTATGCCTGTATAATGCATATTTATGTTAGGGGTGGGGGGGGGGGGCAATCCATGCACAAGCTGATACTCATGGACTGTAACCTGACCCTACATTAGGAGATGCAAGCCATAAAGTTGCCTAGGGTGGCATGAGCACCAAGTATGGCTCAGCCTCTGTATGGGAACAGGAGCTATGAAGAAGCTCAAGGTCGCTGAGTAATGCACAAGCTGGAATTCAAAGGACAGACTGCTTAACAACAGAAACCGGAGTGACTGGTTGGAGAATGATGGAGATTAAAAGTCTAGTCTTGAGGCTCCATGTCTGAACTCCAATCTACTGTTTTTTTGCAATGTATTTGCAATGTGTAGGTGTCTAGGTCCACTTTAAATACCCTCACAAGGCAAGACAGCATGGCAACACAGGTGCTGATTTGGGGTCTGGTGGGTCTTCCTTTTCTTGCTCATTCCTAGAAGAGATGAGCTTTGACTTTATTTGGGTCACACTATTTGGAACTTTTTTATTTTTACTTTGCTTTGGGATGCCCCAGTGTGTGAAATCTCCCCTCATCGCCCAAAACTCACCTCGCTGGTGGTCCCAAGGCACATGCGTGGGCCGGCGCCATATGCCAACTCGCTTCCACTCATATTTACACCAGGCATTTCTAAATGGCTTGTGCGTGTACACAGAGGAGTGGCTAGCAGCTTTTGCTCTATTCAGATCTTACTGGGTGCTCTAAGCTCAGAGTGGCATAGTAAAATGCAAATGGTGTGATTATTGAATGGCGCCCGTGTATCTGCCATTAGATGAATAAAGGGGGGTGGGAGCAGCTCAATCACTATTATTGATACAAAATTATTATTATTATTCAGGGCCTGAGAACTAATTTACCGCCCAGTTTAACCCTCTCATCAACTAAATATCAAGCAACAAACATGTCTAGCTATGTGGAAAGACAGAGATTTGGTTGCATATATCTGCAGATACATGTGGAAGCCACACTGCCCCGGCAAGGCACTCTGTGTTTAGTGTGGTCCCTTCTCTTAATTCTGAGTCTCCAAAGTTGGGACATGCAATGCAGACAAATATTTCCACATAACTAGACATGTTTGTTGCTTGATATTTAGTTGATGAGAGGGTTAAACTGGGCGGCAAATTAGTTCCCAGGCCCTGAATAATAATAATAATTTTGTATAAATAATAGTGATTGAGCTGCTCCCACCCCCCTTTATTCATTTGAATTGCCATGAGCACAAGCAGGGAGGAATTCAGTCAATATGGATTTCTCCCTGTGAAGTGTTCTAAAGGGAGGCTGGCAGCTTCCCAGGTGAGTAGCTCTCAGATATTTGTCTGCATTGCATGTCCCAACTTTGGGGACTCAGAATTAAGAGTAGGGACCACACTAAACACAGAGTGCCTTGCCGGGGCAGTGTGTCTTCCACATGTATTTGCAGATATATGCAACCAAATCTCTGTCTTTCCACATAGCTAGACATGTTTGTTGCTTGATATTTAGTTGACGAGAGGGTTAAACTGGGCGGTAAATTAGTTCCCAGGCCCTGAATAATAATAATAATTTTGTATAAATAATAGTGATTGAGCTGCTCCCACCCCCCCTTTATTTATCTGCCATTAGATAACTGGAGAAGTGAATTCCTGGGTGATCTAGGGGATTTCAAACTGCTGATTTAGCATGCCCAGGGAGGAGACACAAAACCCAAGATAGTGAAAATGTTGTGTTCTGTTACTCTTTAAATGGACCAGATTTGTTTGACCAGGTGGGGGCAAGGCTGAAAGTGACATCACCTGACCAGTTCAGGATCTGCCAGATGTATGTTGGGGAGTATGTAAGGTCCTTTGGGTGGCGCACAGTGTGTCTTGGTGAGGCACCCCTGAAAGAACCCCCGTGCCCACATCAATGGCCACCAGGCTCTTCTGAACCCCCAATGCCCCAAATGGGGATGCAGGTAATGTGTCACTTTACCATCATGGTACCCGCTGAGCCCAACAGGTGCCATGCTGGCTCCTGACCATAGTGAACTGGTATAGGGTTCCCCCCTGTAAAAGGAGTGGTGGCAGGGTATACCATACTAACACTATTGAGCTGATTCTGGAGCATTGCAAATAATATCTGGGTGAGGCGTTCGGGAGGGGAGAGAGTGAGAAAAATGCATTTAATGGTGATGTTTTGAAAATCACATAAAGAGTTTGCCCACATCTTGAGCATGTTGTATATATTCTGACCCCAGTCAGGGACAACCAGTTATGAGACACACAAAAAAGTTTCAATATCGATTCGAAACAGTGTAATGTAAAATGTAAAAAAAAAATGCATAGGGTGCCGCCCTCTAAGCATTACCAAGCCCGTGAACCCCAGTGCTTAGAGGAAGTTGTGGTATAAGGGAATTCACCCCAGTGCTTAAAGCTAGTTGTGGAATAAGGAGGTACACCCAAGTGCTTAGGGATAGTTGTGTTATAAGGGGGAACACAACCCCCAGTGCATAGAGAAAGTTGAAATGGTTGTTTTGAAAATCACATTGTAAAGAGTTGGCCCACATCTTGAGCATGTTGTATATATTCTGACCCGAGTCAGGGGCAACTAGTTTTTAAAACACACAAAAAAGTTTCAATATCGAAATAGTGTAATATAAAATGTAAAAAAAAATTGTGTAGGGTGCCGCCCTCTAAGCATTACCAAGCCCCTGAACCCCAGTGCTTAGAGGAAGTTGTGGTATAAAGGGATACACCCCAGTGCTTAGAGCTAGTTGTGGAATAAGGAGTAGACAAACCCCAGTGCTTAGGGCTCAGTTGTGTGGTGTTATAACGGGGAACACAACCCCCAGTGCATAGAGGAAGTTGCAATTAATGGTTATGTTTTGAAAATCACATCTTGAGCATGTTGTATATATTCTGACCCCAGTCAGGGGCAACCAGTTTTGAGAAACACAAAAACGTTTCAATATCGAAACAGTGGTTTAGTTGCACCATCAGCATTGTTGGTTGGTTTGGCACATACTCTAACTGACAATAGTACAGGAAATTGAAATCAATTAAACCTTGTTTATATGTATGTTATGTAATTACATTGTCATCTTGTAACTTGATAGTGTTATACCAAATTGCTTGAACTAATGTGAACACCAATAAAAATATTTGAACTAAAAAAATGTAGTCAGTCCCAAAGTGTTCATGGCTGCGATAGACTGCAGACATAACAACATTATAAGATGAAGAGAAGTAGAGGCTCTTCTTTACATACAGCATTTTTATGTTTTAAGTGTGTGTTGTTGTTCTTGTTGTTGTGTCCTCGGATCATCTAGTTTGTGTTTTTGTTTTCTCCTTTCACAGGAAATCTCGGCGTCACAGAGGCGAGTCCGTGAGCCCTGCTAATAACAAAGCTACCGTGAGCCCTGGAACCTGTTCGACGAGCTGGTCTCTCGTAAAACATAGCGCCCGGCACCCTCCATACGTTCAGCCACTGTGGAACTGGTTTGGTTTGGTTGTTAAAATGATAGGATGTTAAGTGTAATGGTTGAGGCACAAGAAGAGGGGTGAGATGGTATCAGATAGTAACTATTTAAAGATAGATTTAAAAAAAAAAAATTAAAAAGCCTCTCTAGACGTATCGCTCTGTTGAAGCTGTATATTTCCACTGCACAGGATAAGGTGTGATTTAGAGAAGAGAAGTTAAAGCTTTCAATGGACCAGTGTGACAACTGGCAGGCTGATTCATTACTAGCGCCAGGTAGCGACAGATGAGCGCCTGTAGCAAGGCATTGAGAGCGACCACTAGTCGTCGCTGTGCTTGCCCATGGTTCAGTATTTCAGAGCGTCTCATTCGCTGGCTGGCATTGATGAATATATTGTGTGAGTCGCTCTAACACCTGTACAGCGATGTATGGGAGTGAACGGTAGAGCCAGCTCATTGTAGCCCAGAGCGCCAGACGCTGTGTGATTAAAGTCTGTTTTTGAACATGTATCCACTAGTAACAAATCGAAAAAATATGGCATTACATTGTAACATGAACACTTTAATACCAGACATGTAAGGACAATTCTGCATAAAAATATTATAAATCAGAGGAGTTTTCAAAAATGTCATTTTCTAGGCCAGGATACATGTCAGAAAGATTTGAGTTTTTTTTTTAAATAAAATGGGACCAGGAAAGGGATTATAAGGATCGTCCATTGAAATGTATGGGAGAGCAGCAGGTAGCGACAGGTAAGACGTGGTGCTCTGCAAGCCAGAACGCTGGCGCTGTGCGCTAAGCCTGGGATAATGTAATGTAATGTGATGAATTGTACGCTACATGGCGTTGTTCCAGTCGCTCACCATAAACATAAATGTGGAATTGCGTGCCGTGCCCGCCGTTCACCTGCCGCTAACCTGCCGCTACCTGTCGCTTACAAGGCACTACCTGGCGCTATCCCTTCATGAATAACGCCCTATTTCCACAAATGACACCAAGATATGTAGCACAGTGCAGTCCATTGAAGATGCTCACAAACTGACTTCCATCAAGTTGGCAAATTAAGTTCAATGTAGATAGATTCATAAAAGTCATGCACTTGGGATGTAATATTCTGCAGGCTACATATGTCCTAAGGGGATACTGGTAGAGCACAGGCTAAATAAAAGCATGCAATGTCAAGCAGCTGCTTCCAAGCCCACCAAGTTTTTATCGTGCATTAAAAGAGGTATGGAATCATGGGATAGGTAGGTAATATTGTCTCTTTACAAGGCACTGGTAAGGTTTGACTTGGAATATGTAGTCCAGTTCGGACCAAAAGTTCACCAGGGTGTAGAGGAGAGCCACCAAACGGATAAGGGGAAGGAAGTATCTCAATTGTGAAGACAGATTATGGGAATTCAATGTATTTAAAGCAGAACAAATCATAGGATTTTGACTATCCTGGGTTTAGTTCCTTGCCCCATGAGCATCCACATTTGGGATGCTCCGCTGTACCTCCAGTTCACCTGTAAAAACGTACTTCTTCCCCGCTCAACAGGGCATGCATGGGGTTTCGTCCAATTAGAGCCATTTACTATGTTCAACAAACCGCTTTGTTTATTGCATGAGCTTGAGTGGCTGCATCCCATGAGGTGTACATGCTTGCAAGAACTCTATGCGAGTACGTCTATGGGGGGAAGCGATTAACTTGTACAAATATATAAATGGGCAATACAAAAAAAAAACAGCTATTTCAGGTAAAATCCTCTCCAAAGACAAGAGGGTATTTATCGATTTTGCTGTTTGGGGCAGAGAATTTACTGATGACGGCCCTAATTTACAGCCAGTTGGTGTGCATGTGTTCTCTGCATGTGTTCCCTGCAATGCGGTTTTGAGAGCAGGTATGGGCTCACAAGTATTGTTAAGCAGACTCTACTCTCAAGGTGCTTCGCCGAACTTTGCAAGTTTGGTTCCCCGAACCCGAACATGGATTTCAAATTGAAACCTGTGTGTGCTTTTGGCCCAAACCCTGAAGAAGGCTGTGCAGCCAACCAGCTTTCTTCCTGCCCTAGCAACCACAGCATGGCTGGGATTGGCCAGACGGGACACCAGACCCCGCTGTATAAAAATCGGGGACCTTCTGGGCATTCATGGAGCACTCCTGCAATAGATAGAGAGATGTTTTAGCTGCTGCTGCTGCTGCTGAGGGATGGATAGAGCTTTTTTTCTACAAGACCTGTCCTTGTAAGGACATTTATTTATGGCCAGTGGCTGGAGTGAGACCACCTCAGGCCCCCGTTTTTTCCTTCATAACAAATAGCAATTCAGTGTCCACTAGTTAAGGCCATTTAGCTGACACTGCAGTTTAATATCAAGTATCATATGAAAAGTGATTATATGCGTGGTCAGTCCACTTGGCATTGATATTTAATATCAAGTAATACTGGAGTATACCCTTGCTCAGGCCACTTGTGTGTGACTGCTCATTAATACTAATTGTTAGGGGCATTAACACTTGCTCAAACCGCTTGTGTGTCACTACTCTTTATTTCTAATTCTTAGTGGAGTATCCAAATTCTCAAACAACTTGGGGGCACTGCTCTTTAATACTAATTTTTAGTGGAGTATCCACTCGTTCAAGCCACTTGGGTGTCACTATTCTTTCATATAAATTGTTAGTGGAGTATACACTTGCTCAAATCACTTGAGTGTCACTACTCTTAAATAACACGTATTAGTGGAGTATCCACTTGTTCAGGCCACTTGGGTGTCACTGAACTTTAATACCAGTTGATAGTGGAATATCCACTTGCTCAGGCCACTTGGCTGTCATTATAGTTTAATATCAATAAAAAATGATTATACCCTTGTTTAGACCACTGTGCTGTCATTGCAGTTGAATATCAAGTGATGCTGGAGTATACCCTTGCTCAGGCTTCTTGGCCGTCAGTGCTGTTTAATATCAAGTAATAATGGAGTATAAACAAATTTATTACATGTGCTACAGTACAGCTACAATGCCGGAAGTCACAGAGGCTGGCCTCTGCGCCCTGATCAACAAGCTGTTGGCCAGGCTGGTTGTTGTTTGGGGGGGTCTACTGGGAGGGATGGGTAGCTACCAATACATATTAGGTACCGTTGTAATCGGGAGAAATGGGGCACACACAATATGGTTTTCTTGAATAAAATACATTTTTATTTAAAATATATAATATATTTATAATATAACAAAATATAAATTATAATATATATATATATATATATATATATATATATATATATATATTTAACTTAATGCAAAATGGCGAAAATGACCTGTCAACATAGGGTGGCAACATCTCAAGTAGGCTACCATTTAAAAGGATTAAAAGTAGCTATGCATGTTGGCCATGTTTGGGGTACCTTTCAGATTACAGTGTGTACTTCCAGAGAAAATATATTTTGTGGGGATATTTCAAATGTAAAGGGTTGTTTTTCCTAATAAACTGCAATGTGCGCATAGCAGTTATATTTTATCTCAAAACCTCAGTTTTTCAGTTTGGGGGAGTCTCCTGTGTCTACCAATACATATATGGTACTGTTGAAGCCAGGAAAAATGGAGCTCTTACACGCAATATGATTTCATTGATTGATGATTTTATTTATTACAAAAACACACACTACAAATTGTAAAAAAAATTTATTTTCTTGCACAAATTTCACCCAAAAATATCAAGAATACTCTAAAAAATGACGAACAAGACATTTCATGTTAAAGCCCAGACTCTGCTGAAAAAAATAATTTTCCTAGAAATCCCTTCAAAAATCACAGTTGAACATGTATAGTGCAAAATAGTGAAAAATGTATGAGAACATTAAAGGAGACCTAAAAAAATTGTCTATTTGATGGTGACCAAGATCAAGAAAAATGTAAAATGTCGAAACGCGTACATTAAGTGGATGAAACGTAATGTATTTACAGACAACATATTGTAGTATGAAATCATGATGGAATCATGATGCTATTGAGATATTGAGATTTTTTATTATATTTAAATTATTTAAAAAATAAACTACGTATTTAATAGTTGTGATCACTGACAAGTCTCATGTAAATCTGTAGCAATTATTGTGTGGGGGATAGATGGAGTTTCCCCGAATTGGGGAAACTGAGGTTAAATTTACCCCCAAACTAAAAAATGCAAACAGCAATACTAACAAAATGTTTGAACACTCTGTGAGCTTTGGGTTAAGATCTAAGATGGTTTCACCTTTCAGCAACACAACTGGTAAAATGTCTCAGCATGCCAATGCTCCTCTGCAGTCAGCTCCGTAATTAGTTTGCCGAGTTTGATGTAGAAGAAAAAACTGATCTTGTACTGTATATCATTAGAGTCAAATTAGCATTCTTAACAAGCTCAATAAAATTTAAGCTGCCTCAAACGTGTGTTATTATGATTCCCAAGAGGTTGCATAACACTCAAAGCAGTTCCAAGCGAGAAACACCCCGAACCTTAATGTACCTGGGTGCGGAGTCTGATTGTCACTGTGCATTAGCCCTGATGTGGAAATTGCTGGTAGCTTCTGTTGTCATAAATGTCCTGTTCTAAAGAAGTTGACATAATAAGGGAGTGGTCAACAAGGTGGGATCAATACATTTTTGAATATTTTTGTAAATAAGTGCTCCAAAATGTTCTAAGAGCTACTCATCTATACATTGCCCAAAATCCAAAAATCAACTATTTTTGTCACAAAAATAGCCATACAACAAGCAATGAAATGTGTAGCCACTGGACCCGAGAAAGAATACACTATAATAACTGTATATACTATGGAAACTATATGCAATATTCCACACCCATGTTATTTAAAGTGATTTTTATCAATGAAAATGAAAGCTGAGTTCAAGGCTCTTCCAGGGGTGCTGTGGGCACCCCTTAAAGAAACCAATGTCCATATCAATGGGAATCAGCCTCTTCTACACCCCCAGCCTCCCAGAGGGTGGTGCAGGTAATTTGGCAGGGTACCAAAATGTCACTCGCCAATGAAGCTAGGTGACATGCGGGTCCCTATCTTGTGAACTAGTATAGGAGACCCCTAGACACCTTACCAGTTTGCCCAAGTGTTAAAAATAAGACACCACACCAAAAAAATTTTTTAATTCTAATTTGACTATTAACCAGTCCCCGTCTTCTTTCTTCTTTCCCCCACTGTGTCTTCCTCTGGTCTAGCGGGTTGATGCTTGTCCAGTTCCAGGTCATCCTGTGTCCTGCAACGTTGTCCTTATGTTGGGTCACAATTTGTTGGGTTATGGCACAACTGTTAATGCGTAAAACTGAACACAAAAAATGTGCCTGTCCAGTGTCCTGTCCAACTTAAACTTGGGGACCCCCTACAATCCAAATCCAGCTTGGTAGATTAGGGGGATGTTGCCTGGCTTTGGGTGTTTGCAGCTTGCCGTGCCTCAAGTTTCTCCAACCTTTGAAGGTCATGACTGGCCGGGACAGGTCGTGATAGTCGCGGATGACGTCACCAAGCGGCGTCGATATGAGCGCTGCTTTTGGAGCCATCCAGCACGCTGGAAACATTATTCTTTCTTGCTTCAAAAGGCCCATAACCTACTTATTTTGGTAACCATAGTAATTAAACTCCTCTTTTGGAGGTACTTGGCATAAAAAGGTTTAGAACCACTGATCTTATCTAACACAACGGCAATACATTGCACAGAGGGCAGTTTCTAGGCCTGAGCAAGCAGTGTCTTCACCCTGGTCACCAGAAATGCAGAGGGCACTGAGTTGACTGTTGAGTCTTGCCTTCTGGCCCCAAGCTCATTGTACTGGGTATTATACAATGTCATGTCCTGATTGAGTTTGTGTTTGTGGGTATTGGAGGCGCAGCAGTGACAGGAGCAGAGTGAGGCTAGGAAGCATGCCATCATACTCACCCAGGCTCCTGCATTCTGCCTCCTGTCCTCCACAGTCCAAAACAGGGACCTAGGCTGTTATTTTATGCCTATGTCACCCGCCAGAGATGCAGATGATGGGAGTCAGTAAGCCAGAGCCAGGGATAGTATAAGAGCTTTATTCCCGGCCTCCACTCTGTCTGTGCTGCAACTTCCTCATAGTGCATTGAATTATGTTTTATAGGTATACAAGTGTACTTTAATTATACATTATTAGTTTTGGCGGGGTCCGCTGGCACCCTTCTTAGTAAATATTGGGTTTGTGGTGTGGTGCTGGCTATTATGGTGGGGGAGAATTATTCTCTCACCCTGCCCCTGCCAGTGTTTTTTTTATTTCACTGGCCACTGGCCTGGTGGCAGAGAGGCGTGGCTAGGCTTTCTGGCACCTTCGGTGCCCCCCTAACCTGCTGCACTTGGGGAAACTGCTCCCCCCCAGCTATGCCCCTGCCTAGGGGTGCCAGAATTTGTTGTTTTACTGGTAATTTTAATTGCGGGTATACTTTCCCCATCCTCAATTACCAGTAAAAAAGCAAATACCTGTAGGCTAGTTAACCAGTTCCGGGCCAAGGTTTTTTATCTCATATTTAAGGCAACAGGTCTGCGTCTGTCCCCCTCACCTCAATTAGCCCTTCTTAACCTAAGACCTCCCGACTGCTCCAAAATACATTTTGAGCTTGTGAGGCATATCCTAACAGCCGCTAAAATGATTATTGCTCAATCATGGAAGAGTAGGTCCATTTCCAGCATTAACGAGGTGATGCTCTTTGAAAAGATGGCTGCCTCAATGCAAGGTGACCTCACCCCCTTCCTCGCTATCTGGGAAGGTTGGATCACCCATTTCCAGCCTAAAGACTTTGGTCGTCACCTATTGGTGTAACACCTTTGGTGTAACCTAGCTCCATGTGATGTCCTTTTTAAGTTGGTCGTAGTATGGACACCCACCCCTCTCCCCCTCCCTTTTTCTTTCTATCCTTCGCTATTCTTCTTATCCGCGTTTCTTGCCCCGCTTAAAACCTTTTTAGCCGCTACTGATTACGAATTGCAGTGAATGCTTTGTTCTGCTCTGTACAAGTATGTCTTCAACTGGATGTGTTTTTTCTACTTGAATTACAAATTGTAAAGTAAGCTGTTTTCGGATGTAACATATCCATATCTTCAATAAAAATATTGTTGGAAAAAAAAAAAAAGCAAATACCAACACCACCTGTCAGTAAAGTAAAAAAAAATATACCGACCAGCTGGCAACCTTACCTGAGTGCCATTTAGCTTAGAACTGCCAGATTGCACTTTTTGCCTCTTATAGAATTCATATAAAACTACGATGAAGAAAAACAATGTTTGTGTCTGAATACCTTTGCTGTAAGCTTTGTCCCTCTTTTTCCTTCCCAGAAGATGGGAGTCATGCATGGGAGGCAATAAATCCGCATGCCATCAGAGAAGCGTGAGACTGGAATGGCTGATGAGCGCCGGCTTGTTTCACACATCAAACACCTCTGAAGATCTTCACAGGAGTAAATGGAAACATTGGAATGATGGAAAGGACAATTTCATGAGCCGCCTTTTTATCGGAGATGATGCCGCCATTGCTAAATCCAACTATTCTGGTACATTGCAGCTTCCCTATCACATTGCTTTTTTTTTATCATTTATTTATATATTCAACATCATAATGGAGAAGCAAAATCAAACATGTTGTGATATTGCTAATTATTGTCCATGAACATACAGATTGCTCACATTAAAAATCATCCTACCTGAATCTACTGCATGTTATGAGCCTTTAAACATCCAAGATGCGGCTCATGGAGCATCAGGCAGCCTGCAAACAGGAAGTGCCTTCTGACTGTGCTGCTCTGCATTCTGGGATTGCTGTCCTGTCCCTGACCACAGCTCTGCTCTATCTGTGCAAAGCACAGCTATAACCTGCCCCCTGTACTTTATCCTGCTCTTCTATCCTCAGTATGTATGATTCTTCTGAGTCAAGATGGCGGCGCCCGTATCCTAGAGTCCTGAACAGAGTTGCAGCCCAGTGGGGGAAAGAATAATTAAGAAGTGACTAAAAACTTAAAATATATTAATTTTAGATACTGGGGAATAGTTTTTTAAGGGTTTGTGCTTTTCATGAAATCATGCTGAGGGTCTGGTTTAACTTATTCCAGCACTGAAGTTGTATGGGGTGAATAACAGTGAAGAAAGCACCCATCTTTAGGGGCACCAATTATTAATATTATGATTGTTTATTTATAAAGCACCATCATCTTTTGTAGCGCTGTACAATGTAGTGATTGCAGACAGGATATAACATGAATAACATGATATATATATATATATATATATATATATATATATATATATGTGTGGACCCCTATACTTGACAGCATCAGTGAGTGGCTTGCCCGATAATATGATCTGCATCTTGTGAACCGGGGATGGGGCGAACCGGATCAAATCGTCAAAATTTAAAGCCCATCACTGGTTACAGGCAGTAAAAGAAACATTAAAGCTGAACAAAACTGGTTTTGTTTTGTTCCCTGCCCCGGGTGCATCCTGATTTGGGATGCCCCATTGATTGAAACCCCCAAGAACTCACCTCTTCCCAGTCTCACTGCGAATGCGCAGGCTCTCGTCCAATCCAGAGCAGTTTGCCATGTATATTTAATGCTGACATGCAGCTCTGTTTATGGCAATTGGGAGCAAGCTCCTGTCCCCAGCCTGTTTGAAAGGCTGGGGGAGGAAGCGCACGCACAGTCCAACGATGCTGGGGATGTGGCCTCCAATATTTACATCAAAAGTTATGAACTAATGGGGCTCTGAAGCTACCCCCTAGGAATCCCAGAACAATGGCCGCACACACTAGAATGGATTAAAATACTACTGCATTTATTAATTCACGAAAATGCACACACCTGGTGCACAGACATTACAATACCAACAATTACAACTAGAGATGAGCGAACTTTTGAAAAATTCGATTCGACTGATTCGCCGAATTTTCCGACAAAAATCGCTTCGACCCGAATAAATTTGCGACGAATCGCTATTAAAAACGGCTATTTCTGAGCCTCCTAGAGCCTCAATAGGGTTGTAAACCATTCTGCCTTGCTGTAACACGCACAGGATGCGTGCTGGGTTAGTTAAATAATACTTTGAATAAATATCACATGCAGATCAGAGGCATCGCTAATAGAATCGCAGAGCGGCACAATTGCAGAGAGTTGAAGTGGCATCACTATGAGGGGCAGAAGGAGCCCAAACATTGCTTTAAAGAGACACTGGAGTTGGCAGCAGCAGGAGCCCAAAAATTGGATGAATCACACCCTGGAGTTGGCAGGAGTTGACAGCAGCAGCAGCAGCAGGAGCCCAAATATTACATTAAAGAGACCCTGGGGATGGCCTCAGGAGCCCAAAAATTGGATGAATCACACCCTGGAGTTGGCAGCAGCAGCAGCAGGAGCCCAAATATACACTGGAGTTGGCTTCAGGAGCCCAAAAATTGGATGAATCACACCCTGGAGTTGGCAGAAGTTGGCAGCAGCAGCAGCAGCAGCAGCAGGAGCCCAAATATACACTGGAGTTGGCTTCAGGAGCCCAAAAATTGGATGAATCACACCCTGGAGTTGGCAGGAGTTGGCAGCAGCAGCAGCAGGAGCCCAAATATACACTGGAGTTGGCTTCAGGAGCCCAAAAATTGGATGAATCACACCCTGGAGTTGGCAGAAGTTGGCAGCAGCAGCAGCAGGAGCCCAAATATACACTGGAGTTGGCTTCAGGAGCCCAAAAATTGGATGAATCACACCCTGGAGTTGGCAGGAGTTGACAGCAGCAGCAGCAGCAGGAGCCCAAATATACACTGGAGTTGGCTTCAGGAGCCCAAAAATTGGATGAATCACACCCTGGAGTTGGCAGGAGTTGACAGCAGCAGCAGCAGGAGCCCAAATATTACATTAAAGAGACCCTGGGTTGGCCTCAGGAGCCCAAAAATTGGATGAATCACACCCTGGAGTTGGCAGCAGCAGCAGCAGGAGCCCAAATATACACTGGAGTTGGCTTCAGGAGCCCAAAAATTGGATGAATCACACCCTGGAGTTGGCAGAAGTTGGCAGCAGCAGCAGCAGCCCAAATATACACTGGAGTTGGCTTCAGGAGCCCAAAAATTGGATGAATCACACCCTGGAGTTGGCAGAAGTTGGCAGCAGCAGCAGCAGGAGCCCAAATATACACTGGAGTTGGCTTCAGGAGCCCAAAAATTGGATGAATCACACCCTGGAGTTGGCAGAAGTTGGCAGCAGCAGCAGCAGCAGGAGCCCAAATATACACTGGAGTTGGCTTCAGGAGCCCAAAAATTGGATGAATCACACCCTGGAGTTGGCAGAAGTTGGCAGCAGCAGCAGGAGCCCAAATATACACTGGAGTTGGCTTCAGGAGCCCAAAAATTGGATGAATCACACCCTGGAGTTGGCAGCAGCAGCAGCAGGAGCCCAAATATACACTGGAGTTGGCTTCAGGAGCCCAAAAATTGGATGAATCACACCCTGGAGTTGGCAGAAGTTGGCAGCAGCAGCAGCAGCAGGAGCCCAAATATACACTGGAGTTGGCTTCAGGAGCCCAAAAATTGGATGAATCACACCCTGGAGTTGGCAGAAGTTGGCAGCAGCAGCAGCAGCAGGAGCCCAAATATACACTGGAGTTGGCTTCAGGAGCCCAAAAATTGGATGAATCACACCCTGGAGTTGGCAGAAGTTGGCAGCAGCAGCAGCAGCAGGAGCCCAAATATACACTGGAGTTGGCTTCAGGAGCCCAAAAATTGGATGAATCACACCCTGGAGTTGGCAGAAGTTGGCAGCAGCAGCAGCAGCAGGAGCCCAAATATACACTGGAGTTGGCTTCAGGAGCCCAAAAATTGGATGAATCACACCCTGGAGTTGGCAGGAGTTGACAGCAGCAGCAGCAGCAGGAGCCCAAATATTACATTAAAGAGACCCTGGGGTTGGCCTCAGGAGCCCAAAAATTGGATGAATCACACCCTGGAGTTGGCAGCAGCAGCAGCAGGAGCCCAAATATACACTGGAGTTGGCTTCAGGAGCCCGAAAATTGGATGAATCACACCCTGCAGTTGGCAGAAGTTGGCAGCAGCAGCAGCAGGAGCCCAAATATACACTGGAGTTGGCTTCAGGAGCCCAAAAATTGGATGAATCACACCCTGGAGTTGGCAGGAGTTGACAGTAGCAGCAGCAGGAGCCCAAATATACACTGGAGTTGGCTTCAGGAGCCCAAAAATTGGATGAATCACACCCTGCAGTTGGCAGGAGTTGACAGCAGCAGCAGGAGCCCAAATATTACATTAAAGAGACCCTGGGGTTGGCCTCAGGAGCCCAAAAATTGGATGAATCACACCCTGGAGTTGGCAGCAGCAGCAGCAGGAGCCCAAATATACACTGGAGTTGGCTTCAGGAGCCCAAAAATTGGATGAATCACACCCTGGAGTTGGCAGAAGTTGGCAGCAGCAGCAGCAGCAGCAGCAGGAGCCCAAATATACACTGGAGTTGGCTTCAGGAGCCCAAAAATTGGATGAATCACACCCTGGAGTTGGCAGGAGTTGGCAGCAGCAGCAGCAGGAGCCCAAATATACACTGGAGTTGGCTTCAGGAGCCCAAAAATTGGATGAATCACACCCTGGAGTTGGCAGAAGTTGGCAGCAGCAGCAGCAGGAGCCCAAATATACACTGGAGTTGGCTTCAGGAGCCCAAAAATTGGATGAATCACACCCTGGAGTTGGCAGGAGTTGACAGCAGCAGCAGCAGCAGGAGCCCAAATATACACTGGAGTTGGCTTCAGGAGCCCAAAAATTGGATGAATCACACCCTGGAGTTGGCAGGAGTTGACAGCAGCAGCAGCAGGAGCCCAAATATTACATTAAAGAGACCCTGGGGTTGGCCTCAGGAGCCCAAAAATTGGATGAATCACACCCTGGAGTTGGCAGCAGCAGCAGCAGGAGCCCAAATATACACTGGAGTTGGCTTCAGGAGCCCAAAAATTGGATGAATCACACCCTGGAGTTGGCAGAAGTTGGCAGCAGCAGCAGCAGGAGCCCAAATATACACTGGAGTTGGCTTCAGGAGCCCAAAAATTGGATGAATCACACCCTGGAGTTGGCAGAAGTTGGCAGCAGCAGCAGCAGCAGGAGCCCAAATATACACTGGAGTTGGCTTCAGGAGCCCAAAAATTGGATGAATCACACCCTGGAGTTGGCAGAAGTTGGCAGCAGCAGCAGGAGCCCAAATATACACTGGAGTTGGCTTCAGGAGCCCAAAAATTGGATGAATCACACCCTGGAGTTGGCAGCAGCAGCAGCAGGAGCCCAAATATACACTGGAGTTGGCTTCAGGAGCCCAAAAATTGGATGAATCACACCCTGGAGTTGGCAGAAGTTGGCAGCAGCAGCAGCAGCAGGAGCCCAAATATACACTGGAGTTGGCTTCAGGAGCCCAAAAATTGGATGAATCACACCCTGGAGTTGGCAGAAGTTGGCAGCAGCAGCAGCAGGAGCCCAAATATACACTGGAGTTGGCTTCAGGAGCCCAAAAATTGGATGAATCACACCCTGGAGTTGGCAGAAGTTGGCAGCAGCAGCAGCAGCAGGAGCCCAAATATACACTGGAGTTGGCTTCAGGAGCCCAAAAATTGGATGAATCACACCCTGGAGTTGGCAGAAGTTGGCAGCAGCAGCAGCAGCAGGAGCCCAAATATACACTGGAGTTGGCTTCAGGAGCCCAAAAATTGGATGAATCACACCCTGGAGTTGGCAGGAGTTGACAGCAGCAGCAGCAGCAGGAGCCCAAATATTACATTAAAGAGACCCTGGGGTTGGCCTCAGGAGCCCAAAAATTGGATGAATCACACCCTGGAGTTGGCAGCAGCAGCAGCAGGAGCCCAAATATACACTGGAGTTGGCTTCAGGAGCCCGAAAATTGGATGAATCACACCCTGCAGTTGGCAGAAGTTGGCAGCAGCAGCAGCAGGAGCCCAAATATACACTGGAGTTGGCTTCAGGAGCCCAAAAATTGGATGAATCACACCCTGGAGTTGGCAGGAGTTGACAGTAGCAGCAGCAGGAGCCCAAATATACACTGGAGTTGGCTTCAGGAGCCCAAAAATTGGATGAATCACACCCTGCAGTTGGCAGGAGTTGACAGCAGCAGCAGGAGCCCAAATATTACATTAAAGAGACCCTGGGGTTGGCCTCAGGAGCCCAAAAATTGGATGAATCACACCCTGGAGTTGGCAGCAGCAGCAGCAGGAGCCCAAATATACACTGGAGTTGGCTTCAGGAGCCCAAAAATTGGATGAATCACACCCTGGAGTTGGCAGGAGTTGACAGTAGCAGCAGCAGGAGCCCAAATATTACATTAAAGAGACCCTGGGGTTGGCCTCAGGAGCCCAAAAATTGGATGAATCACACCCTGGAGTTGGCAGCAGCAGCAGCAGGAGCCCAAATATACACTGGAGTTGGCTTCAGGAGCCCAAAAATTGGATGAATCACACCCTGGAGTTGGCAGAAGTTGGCAGCAGCAGCAGCAGCAGGAGCCCAAATATACACTGGAGTTGGCTTCAGGAGCCCAAAAATTGGATGAATCACACCCTGGAGTTGGCATAAGTTGGCAGCAGCAGCAGCAGGAGCCCAAATATACACTGGAGTTGGCTTCAGGAGCCCAAAAATTGGATGAATCACACCCTGGAGTTGGCAGGAGTTGACAGCAGCAGCAGCAGAAGCAGGAGCCCAAATATTACTTTAAAGTGACACTGGGGTTGGCTTCAGGAGCCCAACAATTGGATGAATCACACCCTGGAGTTGGCAGAAGTTGGCAGCAGCAGCAGCAGGAGCCCAAAAAATGGCCTAAAGACATAAATATGTTTTGCACCATTTGGAAAGTGTAAAACGTGGCACCATGCTGAATCTAGTCGCATGCATCAGGCATTGGTGGGTGGAAATCCTGGCTGATCCATCCCTGATTCATTTTGACAAAGGTGAGTCTCTCCACATTTTTAGTTGACAGACGAGTTCTCCTCGCCGTAACTATGGCCCCCGCCGCACTAAACACCCGCTCAGATGGCACGCTACTTGCCGGGCAGGACAGCTTTTCCAGGGCAAACTCTGCTAGTTGCGGCCACAAATCAAGTTTGGCTGCCCAGAAGTCCAGCGGATCCTCAAGGTGTGTTGGCATGGTCATGTCAAAGTATGACATGACCTGCTGGTTGAGGTCCTGCTCCAGGTCTTCCTGCTGCTCATGAGTAGCCTCACTATGCGGGTGTAGAAAGCTACTCATTAGCGACTGAAGACTGAGGCTGCTGCTGCTGATGGAGCTGCTGCTGCTGCTCCTGCCAACCCCCCCAGCGGCCATGGCAGTGGAAGGTGAGCGCAGAGGTCCCCTCGAGTCAGACCTGCGAGAGTATGGACCATGGCGCAGATAGGCATCGGCCAACTGCCTACGTAGAATGTCTTTGTAGTAGTTGAGTTTGTCCTCCCTCTCGGTGGGTTTAAAAAATGCCCCCATTTTGTGCCGGAAGCGAGGGTCCAATAAGGTGGACAGCCAGAAGTCATCCCGCCGACAGATGGAAACAATTCTGGGGTCACTACGCAAGCACGTGAGCATGCTTCGTGCCATTTGCGCAAGTGACTCGGATGGACTACCTGTCTCCATCTCCACTGCATACTGCCACGGTGTGCCCGGGTCCTCTGTCTCGCCTTCCTCAAAAACCTCTAGCTCCTCTGGCTGCTCCTGCTCCTCCTCTCCTGTCCGCTGACTAGATAAACCAGCCATTTCGCCAAGCCTAAACTGTGTTTCGCTGGGCAACTCCTCCTCCTCCTCTTCCTCCTCCTCCTCCAGTTCAGCTCCAATGGGGTTCATGTGGCCGTAAGATGTAAACGCCATGTCTCCAGTGCCCTGACCAGCCATGGTTTCCAACATGTGCTGTAGTACATGAAGCAGTGGAATCACGTCGTTCATCCCGTAATCCTGCCGACTGACAAATAAAGTGGCTTCCTCAAAGGGCCTGAGCAAACGGCAGGTGTCACGTATGAGCTGCCACTGGTTGACATTGAAGTTACACAGGGGAGTCCCCCTATCTGCTTGGATCATCAGGAAATCCGTGATGGCTTTTCTCTGTTCATATAATCGGTCCAACATGTGAAGGGTGGAATTCCAACGGGTGGAAACATCGCAAATCAGACTATGTTGGGGGATACCATTCTGACGCTGTAGCTCAAGAAGGGTGTGTTTGGCGGTGTAGGAGTGGCTGAAGTGCATGCAAAGTTTCCTTGAAGTTGTTAGGATGTCCTGCAGATGGGGGGAACACTTCAGAAACCGCTTGACAACCAGATTGAAGACGTGAGCCATGCAGGGGGCATGGGTCAGGCTTCCTTGGCGCAGCGCAGACAAAATGTTCTTCCCATTGTCGGTAACCATGATTCCCATTTTAAGTTTTCTCGGAGTAAGCCATGTTTGGATTTCCTGATGAATACATTTAAGCAGTTCCTCCCCTGTGTGACTCCGTTCGCCAAGACAAACCATGTGAAGCACTGCGTGACACCTCCGTGCCCTGCACACATGGTAGACTGGAGGGGCACTGAGACTTGAGCCTACAGTGGAGGGTGAGGAGATGGCGGAGGATGAGGAGGCCGAGTCGCACGGTGTCACAGGCCCAATGGGCAGAGAGCGCGGAGGCCGAAGCGGCGTGACCTGTCCAAGTTGCTGCTGCAAAGGGACCACATTCACCCAGTGGGCCGTAAACGACATGTACTGCCCCTGACCGTAGTTACAGCTCCAGATGTCGGCGCTGCCATGTATTTTGCTACACACCGACAGGCTCAAGGACTGGCCCACCTTCTGTTCAACAAAAGTGTGCAGCGCTGGTACTGCCTTCTTGGCAAAGAAATGACGGCTTGGGACTCTCCACCTCGGCTCGGCACAAGCCATCAGTTCTCTGAAAGGTGCAGATTCCACCACCTGAAAAGGGAGCGACTGCAGCACCAGCAACTTGGACAGGAGCACATTCAGCTTCTGCGCCGTAGGATGAGTGGGCGCATACTGCTGTCTCTTGGACATGGCTTCGCTGATGGATTGCTGGCGGGATGCATGACTTGGAGGAGGAGGAGCAGGAGCGACAGAGGATGGGTATGACGCCCAGCTGCCTTCGGCTGAGGTGCTGGAGCCTTGGCTGGCAGAAATTGGGAGCTCACTTGGTGAGGAAGCAGACTGGACCACCCCTTGGGAGCCTCGGTTCTCCCAGGTCGTTTTATGGTGACGCATCATATGTTGACGCAGGGCCGTGGTGCCAACATTTGGACCCTTGCCACGCTTCACCTTTTGCCTACATATCTTGCATGTGGCCATGTTACCCTCCTGCGGATGCCTCAGGAAAAACTGCCACACTGCCGAGTAGCTACTTTTCCCACCCCCTGGCCTCACTGATTCACTGCTGCTGTTGCCAACTCCAGGAACCCCTGCTCCACTACCTCCCGATAAGGTAGACTGCCGCACAGCAGGTGCTCTACCCCGGCCCCGGCCCCGGCCGGCTCCAGCCTTTGGAATTGTGCCCCCATGCTGACTGCTACCACCTTGCTGCCTCAGCTGCTGACTCCGGGGCAACCTGCGCCCCTCTTCTCCTGATGATGACGATGAAGCCCCTTCATCACCCGGCTCCCAAGTGCAATCGGCTTCATCGTCATCATCATCATCATCACCGAGTTGTGGCTGTACGTCACTGATGTTCGTGGATTCGTCAACAGTGTCTGGCGCAGGAGCTGGAACGCTCGCAGCACCCACGACACTGTCCACATCACTATTTGTCTGCCTAGCTAGAGAAGCCACCTCCATTTCTTGGCTGGGCAGTAGCTGCTGACTGTCCTCTATCTGATGGTCCTCCTCACTAAAGAGTGGAGCTGAACCCAAAGCATAGGATACGTCGCTGGGGGAGGGAACGGCGTAGGACAGAGGCAATGGGAGGACAGGGACTGCTCTCGGGGCATGCCAACTCAGGGTTGTGTCAGAGGAACCTACCGACCCTAGACTGGGGGTCTCAGACGTAAGTTGTGATGATGTTGTTGATGAGCGCGTCAACCAATCTACCACGGCAGATGCGTTACTGGTGGAGACCCGACCGCTAGCAGATACTGGCAGATTAGGTCTCTCAGCGTGACTCCTGCTGCTACTGGCCCCCAGTCTGATGCGAGCTCTGCCTGCGGAATCTTGGCCTCTGCCACTCCTCTTTTCACTTCCAGGGGGGGCGGAGCTTGCCATGGAGCCGTAAGGACGTGGACGCTGCCAGCTCCCGGCCTTATCAGCAAGTATTAGCACTTTCTACCTGAAGATTTCTTCCCCTGGATCCTACAAGTGTGCGGGGAAGCTGGAGGAAACCCCCTGCATAGGCGAGACCTACCTGGAGGGAGAGGTGGAGTGGAGAGTCGGCGGATTCAGGAGCTGCGGACACTGTGTGGTGGAGGTGCGGCCGCCATCTTGCTGCCCTCCCCTGTCTGGATCAGCGGCGGGCGGCGGAGGAGACGTGGAGCTCCTGGACCTGGACCCCTTCTTCTCCTGGGACCCTCTTTACCGGCGGCCGCCCTCCCCCCTCGCTCCGGGAGCTGCAGACAGTGAGGGGAATCTGCGGTGCTGTGACCGGAGGAGCGGCCGCCATCTTGGTACACCCGCATTGCGGGTCTGACTGCAGCCGAGGTCTGAGGTGAGCTGCGGGGCAGGCGCTGGGCTCGGTGAGGCGGGTGCCCACTCAGGAGATCCCCCCCCGTCGCTGGTCTTCCTCCTCTGGGAGCATCGGGAGCCGAATTAGAGAAACGGCCGCCATCTTGCTACACCCACATTGCAGTTCTCACTGCTGCAGGGGCTTGGGGGTACTGTGAGAGCTGAGAGGAGACGGCCGCCATCTTGCTACACCCACATTGCGGTTCTCACTGCTGCAGGGGCCTGTGGGGATCTGTGAGAGCTGAGAGGAGACTCCCCCCCTGTCACTGATCTTCCTTCCCCTCGCCCCATTGTTACAGAGGGGGCTGGGAGTGCAGGGCTCTGGATCAAAGGAGCGGCCACCATCTTGCTACACCCGGGTGTGTCAATACCAGCACTGCAGAGTGACCCTGCCTCTAGAACCTCCTCTTTACCTCTCTAGAGTGGTTATATCCTCTTCCCTCTAAAGAATACCGGCCCTTCCTGTGCACTGTTGTCCTAACCTGGGCACAGATTCGTCATAGCTCGGCCCTGACCTCTCCTGCGCGCTATACCAAATCTGTTATAGAAGCTGAGCAGAGAACCAGACCCCGAGTGCAATGGGAGGGGGCAACAAAAACAAAGATTCCAAGACACGGGCTGGGGGATCGCTGGCGGCTAATCAGAGCGACCTGAACCGTTACATCTCAAAGCCGAAGGAGGGCGTCCGGGGCCCCGCCTCGTCCGGGAATTCACCCCGAGGAGACACGGGGGAAGACCCTGTTCCGGGAAGCGCGGACGCATCGAGGTCATCACCGATGGACCGCACGCTATCGGAAATATGGTCCCATTTGCGATCCATGCCTACTAAAGAAGACCTGTCGACGATCACACGTTCAATTAGCGAGAAACTATCCGAAGAAGTTGGCCTTCTGAGGGGAGATCTGCGACAACTGGACTCTAGGCTGGATGGGGTGGAGCGAAATCAAGAGGAGGACAGGTCAACTATACAGCAGCTGACGCTTCGCTTGCAGGCGCAGGAAGTGGCAAACACCAATCTTACCCTACATCTTGAAGATTTAGAAAACCGTAACAGACGGAATAACATCCGCATCAGAGGTCTCCCCGAAGCCACGCGAGCAGAAGATCTAATTCCCACGTTACAGGGCATTTTCTCTGCGCTACTTGGGGAACAAGCGGACGGTGAATCTAAAATCGAGATAGATCGGGCGCATAGGGCCATCGCTCCTCCTCCGCGGCAGGGGGACCCTCCAAGGGATGTCATTTGTAGAATTCATTTCTTTCAGGAAAAGGAGGCGATCATGGCCGCAGCCAGAAGGAAGGGTTCCCTGGACTTTGATGGGGCAGACCTGCACTTCTATTCTGACCTCTCGAGATCCACCCTGGCGAGAAGAAGAATCATGCGCCCACTGCTGGACACGCTTAAACAGAATAATGTGGCCTACCGTTGGGGCTATCCCTTCTCACTGGTTGCCTCGAAAGGAGGCAAAACCTTCACACTCCGCAAGCATGAGGACTTACCGGTCTTCTTTAAGCAGTTTGGTCTTCGGCCAGTTCAGATCCCGGATTGGCTGGGCATCACATCAGACCCCTATCCCTCACGGGCCAGAGACAGAAGAGCTCCCCAGCCTCCTGACGCGTGATCTTAGCTAGCGCAACCGGGGCATCTGTTTCCACTGTGATGTAAGGGACATTGATCTAATTGACGGACTTCCTCGGTCTCCTTCCTGCATGGGGCGCTTAGTCTGCTCCCTACAGGTCGTATGCCCATCTATGCAAGTTATCAGATAATGTTCATAGCTCTTCTGCTCTGTTTTGTTTTATTACGTTGATTATGAGGGGTGTTAATCCCCGCAGCGAATTTGGCGCTGTGGTTGCGTGGGCGGGGCTGCTCCCTGGTCTGCGGCTCCTGGGGGGGGGCGATTCAGCGATGTTGGGCGCCTGTGCTGTGGCCTCCCTCCCTGGATCTGGGGATCGGGGGATGACCCTGCGCACGTGTGGGAGGGATGATCGGTGGGATAGGCTCTGGCTGCCCTTTGGCCACCTTCCCCTCTTAGCCGATAGATAAGGATTCAGGACCCAGAAACTCGATTTTAAGTTTAAAAGGCTTTTTTTAGGGTTTTAAGATGCATTGTTATAACCTGATTATCTTATGGTGGCGGCCGGGAGCGGGCAGTTGTCGGCAATTGTCAGGTGTGAGTAGACCGTAACTCGTAGTCCGCACCTGTGAACGGCGACTGGCCTCTCGGTCCCCACCGGGAAGGGCGTGGCGGGCCCAGTACTCCTCCTTCCTTTTCGGGGGGGGTCTGGGTTTGTCGCCGGTCCTCGGATAGTCCGCGGGTGGAGCTACATCCATCCCTGGACACACCGGGCTTCCGGGTTGCCCCCCACCCGTCCCTCGGGACCTGGGGATCTCCCTGGAACCTCGTAGTTCGACACTGTTCAAAGTTTAAGGTTTTGTTTTTTTTTTTGTGATCGGAGCTGTGTCTCTAGGTTTGGGAAGTTTCCCAAACACTTCTTTACAACTTCTTTCTTCCTTTCTTCCCCTTTCTACCCCTTCCCTGTCCTCCTTTCCTTGCCACCACTGACCTCCCCTTCCCTCTTCCCTGTTACCTCCCCCCGCTTCCGCAAACCAACCTGATAGTGGACCCGGGATTGATGGCGGTGACCGGGCACTGCCATAACATGAGGGGTTCTGACTCTAGTGGTGTACAGAGCCCTCCTTTTACCAAAAAGCTCAGGGTGATCTCGTTGAATGCTAGAGGACTGAACACCCCTATTAAGAGATCCAAACTAGCACAGGAACTGTCCAGACATAAAGCAAATTTCGCCTTCATACAGGAGACGCATTTTAGGGGGGATGGAGCCCCTAGGCTGTCCTCCAGGTCCTTCTCCCAGTCCTATACAAGTAACGCACCAGATGTTAAGGCGCGGGGGGTGGCGATCTTGATTGCTAAGAACACTCCTTTTCGGGTCACAGACAAAATTACGGATGGGCAAGGTAGATACTTGATCCTCAAGGGCTCACTGTTTAACAAAAAGTATACGCTGGCAGTAGCCTATGCCCCTAACTATGGTCAGGTAGCCTTTCTAGAAACTTTTGTAGACAAGCTCATGGCAGTACAGGATGGGCCCATTATATTAGGAGGAGACCTGAACGTAGCATTGGATCCGTTACTGGATTCGTCCACAGGGCGATCGGCTCTGGCATATGCGGCTCTGAGGAAGATAAAGAGAATCCTCCGGAAGGCCCAGCTTTGTGATCCTTGGCGAATCAGCCACCCCACTACTAAAGACTACTCCTTTTACTCTGCGGTCCATGCCTCGTATTCCAGAATCGACTACGTTCTAGTATCTCTCTTTTCACTTCCAGGCACTTGTCTGCCCGACATAGTCTAACTGGCGTGGTAGTAGGTGATATTTTAAGATCCCCCGGGCAGCGGTGGGTCTATATGAAACAGAATATAATGCACACCAAAAGTGAGCAGTAACACTCAGCCTCCAACAGGCCTGCTTAGTGTAAATAAGAGAGCTGCTTAGTGTAAATAAAGAGGGGTATGCTATGTTACAGAATGGGATGCCTCAACAGAAGTGCACCTGGCAGGCAGCAGTAAGCCTATGCCCAGCAAAAGTGTCTTATAATATAAATATAATAAGAGCAAATGGTTATATGGTCTTAAACAGAGGCTGCTTTAGTCACAGAATGGGATGCCCCCAAAAAAGATCCAGTAGTACTATGCCCAGCAAAAGTGTCTTTATCAGGCTAATTTCAAATATAATAAGAGCAAATGGTTATATGGTCTTAAACAGAGGCTGCTTTAGTCACAGAATGGGATGCCCTGGCAGGGACAAGTAGTGCTATGCCCAGCAAAAGTGTCTTTATCATGCTAATTTCAAATATGATAAGAGCAAATGCTTATATGGTCTTAAACAGAGGCTGCTTTAGTCACAGAATGGGATGCCCCCAAAAAAGATCCAGTAGTACTATGCCCAGCAAAAGTGTCTTTATCAGGCTAATTTCAAATATGATAAGAGCAAATGCTTATATGGTCTTAAACAGAGGCTGCTTTAGTCACAGAATGGGATGCCCCCAAAAAAGATCCAGTAGTACTATGCCCAGCAAAAGTGTCTTTATCAGGCCTAATTTCAAATATGATAAGAGCAAATGCTTATATGGTCTTAAACAGAGGCTGCTTTAGTCACAGAATGGGATGCCCCCAAAAAAGATCCAGTAGTACTATGCCCAGCAAAAGTGTCTTTATCAGGCTAATTTCAAATATGATAAGAGCAAATGCTTATATGGTCTTAAACAGAGGCTGCTTTAGTCACAGAATGGGATGCCCCCAAAAAAGATCCAGTAGTACTATGCCCAGCAAAAGTGTCTTTATCAGGCCTAATTTCAAATATGATAAGAGCAAATGCTTATATGGTCTTAAACAGAGGCTGCTTTAGTCACAGAATGGGATGCCCCCAAAAAAGATCCAGTAGTACTATGCCCAGCAAAAGTGTCTTTATCAGGCTAATTTCAAATATAATAAGAGCAAATGGTTATATGGTCTTAAACAGAGGCTGCTTTAGTCACAGAATGGGATGCCCCCAAAAAAGATCCAGTAGTACTATGCCCAGCAAAAGTGTCTTTATCAGGCCTGATTTCAAATATGATAAGAGCAAATGCTTATATGGTCTTAAACAGAGGCTGCTTTAGTCACAGAATGGGATGCCCCCAAAAAAGATCCAGTAGTACTATGCCCAGCAAAAGTGTCTTTATCAGGCTAATTTCAAATATGATAAGAGCAAATGCTTATATGGTCTTAAACAGAGGCTGCTTTAGTCACAGAATGGGATGCCCCCAAAAAAGATCCAGTAGTACTATGCCCAGCAAAAGTGTCTTTATCAGGCCTGATTTCTATGAGAATAAGTGCAAATGGTTATTATGCTATTAAATAGAGGCTGGTGTAGTCACAGAATGGGATGCCACAAAAACCAGAGAGCATGCACAGCAAAAGTGTCTTTATCAGGCCTAATTTCTATGAGAATAAGTGCAAATGGTTATTATGCTATTAAATAGAGGCTGGTGTTGTCACAGAATGGGATGCCACAAAAACCAGAGAGCATGCACAGCAAAAGTGTCTTTATCAGGCCTGATTTCTATGAGAATAAGTGCAAATGGTTAATATGCTATTAAATAGAGGCTGGTGTTGTCACAGAATGGGATGCCACAAAAACCAGAGAGCATGCACAGCAAAAGTGTCTTTATCAGGCCTGATTTCTATGAGAATAAGTGCAAATGGTTATTATGCTATTAAATAGAGGCTGGTGTTGTCACAGAATGGGATGCCACAAAAACCAGAGAGCATGCACAGCAAAAGTGTCTTTATCAGGCCTGATTTCTATGAGAATAAGTGCAAATGGTTATTATGCTATTAAATAGAGGCTGGTGTAGTCACAGAATGGGATGCCACAAAAACCAGAGAGCATGCACAGCAAAAGTGTCTTTATCAGGCCTGATTTCTATGAGAATAAGTGCAAATGGTTATTATGCTATTAAATAGAGGCTGGTGTAGTCACAGAATGGGATGCCACAAAAACCAGAGAGCATGCACAGCAAAAGTGTCTTTATCAGGCCTGATTTCTATGAGAATAAGTGCAAATGGTTATTATGCTATTAAATAGAGGCTGGTGTAGTCACAGAATGGGATGCCACAAAAACCAGAGAGCATGCACAGCAAACGTGTCTTTATCAGGCCTGATTTCTATGAGAATAAGTGCAAATGGTTATTATGCTATTAAATAGAGGCTGGTGTTGTCACAGAATGGGATGCCACAAAAACCAGAGAGCATGCACAGCAAAAGTGTCTTTATCAGGCCTGATTTCTATGAGAATAAGTGCAAATGGTTATTATGCTATTAAATAGAGGCTGGTGTTGTCACAGAATGGGATGCCACAAAAACCAGAGAGCATGCACAGCAAAAGTGTCTTTATCAGGCCTAATTTCTATGAGAATAAGTGCAAATGGTTATTATGCTATTAAATAGAGGCTGGTGTTGTCACAGAATGGGATGCCACAAAAACCAGAGAGCATGCACAGCAAAAGTGTCTTTATCAGGCCTGATTTCTATGAGAATAAGTGCAAATGGTTATTATGCTATTAAATAGAGGCTGGTGTTGTCACAGAATGGGATGCCACAAAAACCAGAGAGCATGCACAGCAAAAGTGTCTTTATCAGGCCTGATTTCTATGAGAATAAGTGCAAATGGTTATTATGCTATTAAATAGAGGCTGGTGTTGTCACAGAATGGGATGCCACAAAAACCAGAGAGCATGCACAGCAAAAGTGTCTTTATCAGGCCTGATTTCTATGAGAATAAGTGCAAATGGTTATTATGCTATTAAATAGAGGCTGGTGTAGTCACAGAATGGGATGCCACAAAAACCAGAGAGCATGCACAGCAAAAGTGTCTTTATCAGGCCTGATTTCTATGAGAATAAGTGCAAATGGTTATTATGCTATTAAATAGAGGCTGGTGTTGTCACAGAATGGGATGCCACAAAAACCAGAGAGCATGCACAGCAAAAGTGTCTTTATCAGGCCTGATTTCTATGAGAATAAGTGCAAATGGTTATTATGCTATTAAATAGAGGCTGGTGTAGTCACAGAATGGGATGCCACAAAAACCAGAGAGCATGCACAGCAAAAGTGTCTTTATCAGGCCTGATTTCTATGAGAATAAGTGCAAATGGTTATTATGCTATTAAATAGAGGCTGGTGTTGTCACAGAATGGGATGCCACAAAAACCAGAGAGCATGCACAGCAAAAGTGTCTTTATCAGGCCTGATTTCTATGAGAATAAGTGCAAATGGTTATTATGCTATTAAATAGAGGCTGGTGTTGTCACAGAATGGGATGCCACAAAAACCAGAGAGCATGCACAGCAAAAGTGTCTTTATCAGGCCTGATTTCTATGAGAATAAGTGCAAATGGTTATTATGCTATTAAATAGAGGCTGGTGTTGTCACAGAATGGGATGCCACAAAAACCAGAGAGCATGCACAGCAAAAGTGTCTTTATCAGGCCTGATTTCTATGAGAATAAGTGCAAATGGTTATTATGCTATTAAATAGAGGCTGGTGTTGTCACAGAATGGGATGCCACAAAAACCAGAGAGCATGCACAGCAAAAGTGTCTTTATCAGGCCTGATTTCTATGAGAATAAGTGCAAATGGTTATTATGCTATTAAATAGAGGCTGGTGTAGTCACAGAATGGGATGCCACAAAAACCAGAGAGCATGCACAGCAAAAGTGTCTTTATCAGGCCTGATTTCTATGAGAATAAGTGCAAATGGTTATTATGCTATTAAATAGAGGCTGGTGTTGTCACAGAATGGGATGCCACAAAAACCAGAGAGCATGCACAGCAAAAGTGTCTTTATCAGGCCTGATTTCTATGAGAATAAGTGCAAATGGTTATTATGCTATTAAATAGAGGCTGGTGTAGTCACAGAATGGGATGCCACAAAAACCAGAGAGCATGCACAGCAAAAGTGTCTTTATCAGGCCTGATTTCTATGAGAATAAGTGCAAATGGTTATTATGCTATTAAATAGAGGCTGGTGTTGTCACAGAATGGGATGCCACAAAAACCAGAGAGCATGCACAGCAAAAGTGTCTTTATCAGGCCTAATTTCTATGAGAATAAGTGCAAATGGTTATTATGCTATTAAATAGAGGCTGGTGTTGTCACAGAATGGGATGCCACAAAAACCAGAGAGCATGCACAGCAAAAGTGTCTTTATCAGGCCTGATTTCTATGAGAATAAGTGCAAATGGTTATTATGCTATTAAATAGAGGCTGGTGTTGTCACAGAATGGGATGCCACAAAAACCAGAGAGCATGCACAGCAAAAGTGTCTTTATCAGGCCTGATTTCTATGAGAATAAGTGCAAATGGTTATTATGCTATTAAATAGAGGCTGGTGTTGTCACAGAATGGGATGCCACAAAAACCAGAGAGCATGCACAGCAAAAGTGTCTTTATCAGGCCTGATTTCTATGAGAATAAGTGCAAATGGTTATTATGCTATTAAATAGAGGCTGGTGTTGTCACAGAATGGGATGCCACAAAAACCAGAGAGCATGTACAGCAAAAGTGTCTTTATCAGGCCTGATTTCTATGAGAATAAGTGCAAATGGTTATTATGCTATTAAATAGAGGCTGGTGTTGTCACAGAATGGGATGCCACAAAAACCAGAGAGCATGCACAGCAAAAGTGTCTTTATCAGGCCTGATTTCTATGAGAATAAGTGCAAATGGTTATTATGCTATTAAATAGAGGCTGGTGTTGTCACAGAATGGGATGCCACAAAAACCAGAGAGCATGCACAGCAAAAGTGTCTTTAGCAGGCCTGATTTCTATGAGAATAAGTGCAAATGGTTATTATGCTATTAAATAGAGGCTGGTGTAGTCACAGAATGGGATGCCACAAAAACCAGAGAGCATGCACAGCAAAAGTGTCTTTATCAGGCCTGATTTCTATGAGAATAAGTGCAAATGGTTATTATGCTATTAAATAGAGGCTAGTGTAGTCACAGAATGGGATGCCACAAAAACCAGAGAGCATGCACAGCAAAAGTGTCTTTAGCAGGCCTGATTTCTATGAGAATAAGTGCAAATGGTTATTATGCTATTAAATAGAGGCTGGTGTTGTCACAGAATGGGATGCCACAAAAACCAGAGAGCATGCACAGCAAAAGTGTCTTTATCAGGCCTGATTTCTATGAGAATAAGTGCAAATGGTTATTATGCTATTAAATAGAGGCTGGTGTAGTCACAGAATGGGATGCCACAAAAACCAGAGAGCATGCACAGCAAAAGTGTCTTTATCAGGCCTGATTTCTATGAGAATAAGTGCAAATGGTTATTATGCTATTAAATAGAGGCTAGTGTAGTCACAGAATGGGATGCCACAAAAACCAGAGAGCATGCACAGCAAAAGTGTCTTTATCAGGCCTGATTTCTATGAGAATAAGTGCAAATGGTTATTATGCTATTAAATAGAGGCTGGTGTTGTCACAGAATGGGATGCCACAAAAACCAGAGAGCATGCACAGCAAAAGTGTCTTTATCAGGCCTGATTTCTATGAGAATAAGTGCAAATGGTTATTATGCTATTAAATAGAGGCTGGTGTTGTCACAGAATGGGATGCCACAAAAACCAGAGAGCATGCACAGCAAAAGTGTCTTTATCAGGCCTGATTTCTATGAGAATAAGTGCAAATGGTTATTATGCTATTAAATAGAGGCTGGTGTTGTCACAGAATGGGATGCCACAAAAAACAGAGAGCATGCACAGCAAAAGTGTCTTTATCAGGCCTGATTTCTATGAGAATAAGTGCAAATGGTTATTATGCTATTAAATAGAGGCTGGTGTAGTCACAGAATGGGATGCCACAAAAACCAGAGAGCATGCACAGCAAAAGTGTCTTTATCAGGCCTGATTTCTATGAGAATAAGTGCAAATGGTTATTATGCTATTAAATAGAGGCTGGTGTTGTCACAGAATGGGATGCCACAAAAACCAGAGAGCATGCACAGCAAAAGTGTCTTTATCAGGCCTGATTTCTATGAGAATAAGTGCAAATGGTTATTATGCTATTAAATAGAGGCTGGTGTTGTCACAGAATGGGATGCCACAAAAACCAGAGAGCATGCACAGCAAAAGTGTCTTTATCAGGCCTGATTTCTATGAGAATAAGTGCAAATGGTTATTATGCTATTAAATAGAGGCTGGTGTTGTCACAGAATGGGATGCCACAAAAACCAGAGAGCATGTACAGCAAAAGTGTCTTTATCAGGCCTGATTTCTATGAGAATAAGTGCAAATGGTTATTATGCTATTAAATAGAGGCTGGTGTTGTCACAGAATGGGATGCCACAAAAACCAGAGAGCATGCACAGCAAAAGTGTCTTTATCAGGCCTAATTTCTATGAGAATAAGTGCAAATGGTTATTATGCTATTAAATAGAGGCTAGTGTAGTCACAGAATGGGATGCCACAAAAACCAGAGAGCATGCACAGCAAAAGTGTCTTTATCAGGCCTGATTTCTATGAGAATAAGTGCAAATGGTTATTATGCTATTAAATAGAGGCTAGTGTAGTCACAGAATGGGATGCCACAAAAACCAGAGAGCATGCACAGCAAAAGTGTCTTTATCAGGCCTGATTTCTATGAGAATAAGTGCAAATGGTTATTATGCTATTAAATAGAGGCTGGTGTTGTCACAGAATGGGATGCCACAAAAACCAGAGAGCATGCACAGCAAAAGTGTCTTTATCAGGCCTGATTTCTATGAGAATAAGTGCAAATGGTTATTATGCTATTAAATAGAGGCTGGTGTAGTCACAGAATGGGATGCCACAAAAACCAGAGAGCATGCACAGCAAAAGTGTCTTTATCAGGCCTGATTTCTATGAGAATAAGTGCAAATGGTTATTATGCTATTAAATAGAGGCTAGTGTAGTCACAGAATGGGATGCCACAAAAACCAGAGAGCATGCACAGCAAAAGTGTCTTTATCAGGCCTGATTTCTATGAGAATAAGTGCAAATGGTTATTATGCTATTAAATAGAGGCTGGTGTTGTCACAGAATGGGATGCCACAAAAACCAGAGAGCATGCACAGCAAAAGTGTCTTTATCAGGCCTGATTTCTATGAGAATAAGTGCAAATGGTTATTATGCTATTAAATAGAGGCTGGTGTTGTCACAGAATGGGATGCCACAAAAACCAGAGAGCATGCACAGCAAAAGTGTCTTTATCAGGCCTAATTTCTATGAGAATAAGTGCAAATGGTTATTATGCTATTAAATAGAGGCTGGTGTTGTCACAGAATGGGATGCCACAAAAACCAGAGAGCATGCACAGCAAAAGTGTCTTTATCAGGCCTAATTTCTATGAGAATAAGTGCAAATGGTTATTATGCTATTAAATAGAGGCTGGTGTTGTCACAGAATGGGATGCCACAAAAACCAGAGAGCATGCACAGCAAAAGTGTCTTTATCAGGCCTGATTTCTATGAGAATAAGTGCAAATGGTTATTATGCTATTAAATAGAGGCTGGTGTTGTCACAGAATGGGATGCCACAAAAACCAGAGAGCATGCACAGCAAAAGTGTCTTTATCAGGCCTGATTTCTATGAGAATAAGTGCAAATGGTTATTATGCTATTAAATAGAGGCTGGTGTAGTCACAGAATGGGATGCCACAAAAACCAGAGAGCATGCACAGCAAAAGTGTCTTTATCAGGCCTGATTTCTATGAGAATAAGTGCAAATGGTTATTATGCTATTAAATAGAGGCTGGTGTTGTCACAGAATGGGATGCCACAAAAACCAGAGAGCATGCACAGCAAAAGTGTCTTTATCAGGCCTGATTTCTATGAGAATAAGTGCAAATGGTTATTATGCTATTAAATAGAGGCTGGTGTAGTCACAGAATGGGATGCCACAAAAACCAGAGAGCATGCACAGCAAAAGTGTCTTTATCAGGCCTGATTTCTATGAGAATAAGTGCAAATGGTTATTATGCTATTAAATAGAGGCTGGTGTTGTCACAGAATGGGATGCCACAAAAACCAGAGAGCATGCACAGCAAAAGTGTCTTTATCAGGCCTAATTTCTATGAGAATAAGTGCAAATGGTTATTATGCTATTAAATAGAGGCTGGTGTTGTCACAGAATGGGATGCCACAAAAACCAGAGAGCATGCACAGCAAAAGTGTCTTTATCAGGCCTGATTTCTATGAGAATAAGTGCAAATGGTTATTATGCTATTAAATAGAGGCTGGTGTTGTCACAGAATGGGATGCCACAAAAACCAGAGAGCATGCACAGCAAAAGTGTCTTTATCAGGCCTGATTTCTATGAGAATAAGTGCAAATGGTTATTATGCTATTAAATAGAGGCTGGTGTTGTCACAGAATGGGATGCCACAAAAACCAGAGAGCATGCACAGCAAAAGTGTCTTTATCAGGCCTGATTTCTATGAGAATAAGTGCAAATGGTTATTATGCTATTAAATAGAGGCTGGTGTTGTCACAGAATGGGATGCCACAAAAACCAGAGAGCATGTACAGCAAAAGTGTCTTTATCAGGCCTGATTTCTATGAGAATAAGTGCAAATGGTTATTATGCTATTAAATAGAGGCTGGTGTTGTCACAGAATGGGATGCCACAAAAACCAGAGAGCATGCACAGCAAAAGTGTCTTTATCAGGCCTGATTTCTATGAGAATAAGTGCAAATGGTTATTATGCTATTAAATAGAGGCTGGTGTTGTCACAGAATGGGATGCCACAAAAACCAGAGAGCATGCACAGCAAAAGTGTCTTTATCAGGCCTGATTTCTATGAGAATAAGTGCAAATGGTTATTATGCTATTAAATAGAGGCTGGTGTAGTCACAGAATGGGATGCCACAAAAACCAGAGAGCATGCACAGCAAAAGTGTCTTTATCAGGCCTGATTTCTATGAGAATAAGTGCAAATGGTTATTATGCTATTAAATAGAGGCTAGTGTAGTCACAGAATGGGATGCCACAAAAACCAGAGAGCATGCACAGCAAAAGTGTCTTTATCAGGCCTGATTTCTATGAGAATAAGTGCAAATGGTTATTATGCTATTAAATAGAGGCTGGTGTTGTCACAGAATGGGATGCCACAAAAACCAGAGAGCATGCACAGCAAAAGTGTCTTTATCAGGCCTGATTTCTATGAGAATAAGTGCAAATGGTTATTATGCTATTAAATAGAGGCTGGTGTAGTCACAGAATGGGATGCCACAAAAACCAGAGAGCATGCACAGCAAAAGTGTCTTTATCAGGCCTGATTTCTATGAGAATAAGTGCAAATGGTTATTATGCTATTAAATAGAGGCTAGTGTAGTCACAGAATGGGATGCCACAAAAACCAGAGAGCATGCACAGCAAAAGTGTCTTTATCAGGCCTGATTTCTATGAGAATAAGTGCAAATGGTTATTATGCTATTAAATAGAGGCTGGTGTTGTCACAGAATGGGATGCCACAAAAACCAGAGAGCATGCACAGCAAAAGTGTCTTTATCAGGCCTGATTTCTATGAGAATAAGTGCAAATGGTTATTATGCTATTAAATAGAGGCTGGTGTTGTCACAGAATGGGATGCCACAAAAACCAGAGAGCATGCACAGCAAAAGTGTCTTTATCAGGCCTGATTTCTATGAGAATAAGTGCAAATGGTTATTATGCTATTAAATAGAGGCTGGTGTTGTCACAGAATGGGATGCCACAAAAAACAGAGAGCATGCACAGCAAAAGTGTCTTTATCAGGCCTGATTTCTATGAGAATAAGTGCAAATGGTTATTATGCTATTAAATAGAGGCTGGTGTAGTCACAGAATGGGATGCCACAAAAACCAGAGAGCATGCACAGCAAAAGTGTCTTTATCAGGCCTGATTTCTATGAGAATAAGTGCAAATGGTTATTATGCTATTAAATAGAGGCTGGTGTTGTCACAGAATGGGATGCCACAAAAACCAGAGAGCATGCACAGCAAAAGTGTCTTTATCAGGCCTGATTTCTATGAGAATAAGTGCAAATGGTTATTATGCTATTACATAGAGGCTGGTGTTGTCACAGAATGGGATGCCACAAAAACCAGAGAGCATGCACAGCAAAAGTGTCTTTATCAGGCCTGATTTCTATGAGAATAAGTGCAAATGGTTATTATGCTATTAAATAGAGGCTGGTGTTGTCACAGAATGGGATGCCACAAAAACCAGAGAGCATGTACAGCAAAAGTGTCTTTATCAGGCCTGATTTCTATGAGAATAAGTGCAAATGGTTATTATGCTATTAAATAGAGGCTGGTGTTGTCACAGAATGGGATGCCACAAAAACCAGAGAGCATGCACAGCAAAAGTGTCTTTATCAGGCCTAATTTCTATGAGAATAAGTGCAAATGGTTATTATGCTATTAAATAGAGGCTAGTGTAGTCACAGAATGGGATGCCACAAAAACCAGAGAGCATGCACAGCAAAAGTGTCTTTATCAGGCCTGATTTCTATGAGAATAAGTGCAAATGGTTATTATGCTATTAAATAGAGGCA